>JABWTJ010000057.1:3151418-3336531 GCA_016801875.1 Solanum sitiens | reverse complement strand
ATGAATATGATAACATGAAAGATATGATGATTATGATACATGATGTTACTCTTATATGATGTTGGTAATTATGATGAATATGTTATTTGCTTATATTGTTATATGAGGTGACGACTACTTATGTTACAAGTACATGAAGCAAGGATTTACTTATGGTCTCCTATCTTATCTACTTGGTTGTGTGGGGTTATGGGGCTTCACATGACCATTGCACTTGTAGGTTGGGGATGAGGTCATTTGTAACTATTTTGTATGTTGTGTCTATATGATCTATTGAATATGAAATGTTAACATGACTCTAGGAGAATATGTCTTTGATTATGATCATTCTTTAACTTGTATATGTTATATGGTATGTGCATTGAAGACTTTCATATGACTTAGCATGTTTTCTAAAGAGATGATAAATAATCCTTTTTCATGCATGTCCTTAAGTATTATGTGCATATACCCATACTTAGTACATGTGGCGTACTAACACCATTACTTTATATTACTACAACTGTAGGTTCCGACCATTGAAGTGAAGGAGGTTGATTTGAAGAAGCTTGGAACTCTTTCTCCAAGTCTTGGTAGGTCCTCATGTTCAAGGATTCTATCTCTCATTTTCCAGCTTTATGAAGACATTAGTAGAATTTAAGAATATTAGATTTCCATTTATGTTCTTTTGATTCTTTTGTATGAAGTCCTATATGGCACATTGACTATTATTGGCTAAGTCCAGATTTGCACTCTTTGATGGTTTCTATATATGTGAGATAGTTTTAGAATATCGTATGTCTTTATAAATCTTAAGTATGAAGTCTAAGTATACTTCATTAGTATATTAAAAGTTTTAATTTTTCCGTAAATTTTATTGATCACATGTTATGACGAATGCTAAGGGCTTTTCTAAGTACTCTGAGAGGACGACGACGCCAGTCTCATCAGGGGTATGCTCTCCGGGTGTGACAAACTTGGTATCAGAGCATGAGGTGAAATATCCTTAGAATCAATGTCTCACTAAACCACATTATCTAGTGTCTTGTTCATGGTTGTGAAGCCCGCCACAATTGTGGGCGAGGGGCTATGTGATGATTAGAAAACTTCTCTTTTCTTGATACTCCTATGTCGTGCCTTTAGAGTTTTGACACTATGTGTTTTAGAATCTAAGGTCTTTCTTGACAAATTCTTCCCAAGGGAGCAAAGAGAAGATAAGGTAGAGGAGTTCATCAACCTTCGTCAAAGAGGTATGAGTGTCAAGTAATACTCCTTCAAGTTCATTAAGCTGTCCAAATATGCTTCTTCTTTGGTTTCTAATGCTAGGGAAGAAATGAGCCGTTATGTAACTGGCGTGTCTGAAGAGCTTGAAGAAGAATGTCGTGCATCCATGCTTCATGACAATATGGATCTTTCTAGGTTGATGGTTCATGCTCAACAGGTTGAGGAAAGTCGCCTAAGGAAAAGGAATAGGGAAGATAAGAAGGCAAAGTCTTTTGAGAGTTGCTCTCCTAAAATTAGGCTTGATGTTCAAGACAAGCCTAAGTTTAAGAATAGGTTTTCAAACCAAGTTCCTTCAAATTTCTCCATGAATCGCAATGATAGAGGTTCTAATCCTAAACCTCAAAAGGGGAGAAATGTTTATCGACCAAGAGAAAGAACAACTTGTGGTAAGTGTGGTAAGAAGAATGGGGACGAATGTCTTGTTGGAACTACTAGTTGCTATGGTTGTGGCAAAGGTGGCCATATGGTGAAAGATTGTCCTAATGTAAGAAGTCAAGGTAAGTGTAATAGTCAAGCTCAACCAAGCGGTCCTAATTCTGAAGCTCCAAAAAAGAACCGTTTCTATGCTCTCAAGGCTAGGGGTGAACAAGAAAGCTCTCCAGACATTGTGACAGGTGTGTTATAAGTTTTCTATGTTAATGTTTATGCTTTGCTTGACGCAGGTGCTACTCTTTATTTTGTTACACCTTCGGTAGCTAGGAAGTTTGATGTACTTCCCGATGTTTTGATTCATCCCTTTTCCGTTTGTACCCCAATGGGTGACTCTGTAGTTGCAAAAAGAGTCTATAGGAAATGCCGTCATGCTTTCAAATAGAGTTACTCTTGTTGATTTGGTAGAACTTGACATGTTTGATTTTGATATCATCTTGGGTATGGATTGGCTTCATGATTGTTTTGCTTCCATAGATTGTAGAACAAGGGTAGTGAAGTTTCAATTCCCTAATGAACCTATTCTAGAGTGGAAGGGGGGAAATTATATGCCAAGGGGTCAAATTATTTCGTGTTTAAAGGCTTGTAAGATGATAGACAAGGGTTGTTTATACCATGTGGTGAGGGTTAAGGACCTAGAATGTGAAACTCCTTCTATTGAGTCAATCCCTATAGTGAGAGAATTCCCAGAGGTTTTTCCTAATGACCTTCCAGGAGTTCCTCCCGAAAGGGAATTGACTTTGGCATTGATTTATTACCGAATACGAATCCCATTTCAATTCCTCCATATAGGATGGCTGCAGTTGAATTGAAAGAGTTGAAGCTCCAACTCAAGGACTTACTAGACAAGGGTTTCATTCAATCTAGTATTTCTCCATGGGGTGCTTCAGTTTTGTTTTTTAAGAAGGATGGGTCCCTTAGAATGTGCATTAATTATCGCCAACTTAATAAGGTCACCATAAAGAAAAAGTATCTTCTCCCTCGAATTGATGATCTTTTTGATCAACTCCAAGGTTCTAGTTTGTTTTCCAAGATTGACTTAAGGTCGGGATATCACCAACTTAGGGTGAGAGGCGAAGATGTTCCCAAAACAGCTTTCCGAACTAGATATGGTCACTATGAATTTCTAGTTATGTCTTTTGGGTTAACAAATGCCCCGGCGGCGTTTATGAATCTAATGAATAGACTCTTCCGAGATTACCTCGACTCATTTGTGATTGTGTTTATTGATGATATTTTTATATACTCCAAGAATGAAGATGAACATGAGAGTCACTTGAGGTTGTCCTTGCAAGTCCTTAAAGTCCTTAAAGTCATTTGTGAATTTTGGTTGAGGTCGGTTGCTTTTCGTGGCCATATTATCTCTGGTGATGGTGTAGAGGTGGATCCGAAGAAGACAAATGCGGTCAGAAATTGGCCTAGATCTTTGAATACCACAGACATAAGGAGTTTCTTGGGTCTACCCGGCTATTATAGAAGATTTATTGATGGATTTTCGTCCATTGCTTCTCCTTTTACAGCTTTGACCCAAAAGAAGGTGAAGTTTGAGTGGTTGAAAGCTTGTGAGAAAGTTTTTCAAAAGTTGAAAGATAAGCTTACCTCCGCTCCGGTGTTGACCTTACCGGAGGGTAATGAAGGCTTTATGGTGTATTTTGATGCTTCTCGAGTGGGCTTGGGATGTGTCCTCATGCAGCATGGTAAGGTGATAGCTTATGCTTCTAGACAACTCAAAGTTCATGAGATGAATTACCCAACTCATGATCTTGAGTTAGCCGCTGTAGTTTTTGCCTTAAAATTATGGAGGTATTATTCGTATGGTGTGCATGTTGATGTTTTTACTAAACATAAGAGTCTTTAATATGTGTTTACACAAAAAGAGTTGAACCTCCGACAGAGAATATGGTTAGAATTGTTGAAGGATTACAACATGAGTGTCCTTTACCACCCCGGCAAAGCCAACGTGGTTGCGGATGCTTTGAGTCGTATGACTATGGGTAGTGTGTCTCATATGGATGAAGAGAAGAAAGAACTTTTGAAAGATGTTCATAGGTTGGCTCGCTTAGGTGTGCGGTTAGAAGATTCTCTAATTGGTGGTATCATGGTCCATCATAACTTCGACTCATCATTAGTGGTTGATGTGAAATCGAAGCAACATCATGATCCCCTATTGATGGAGTTGAAGGAATCCGTACTTAGTAAGCTCAATGAGTCATTCTCCCAAGGGGGGGATAGTGTTCTTAGGTACCAAGAAAGATTATGTGTACCCGATGTTGAGGATTTCAGAAATAAGATTCTAGAAGAATGTCACACCCGGATCCTAGACCCCAGATGAGACCGGCGTTGTTAACCTCTCAGAGGTCGCAGACAAGCCTCTTCTTAGCTTTTATCACAATCATACAGTTAAATTTGCGGAAAATTTAAAACTTTTTAATACTTATTGAAGTGTACATAGACTTCATATAACTGCATAAGAGTGATATACTAATACGCTTAAACTAAAGCAACCATCTATCAATAGATTAAACAATTGAAATGAAGAATCATAATATTAGTAATAGTTTGCCAAACCGTCCTTAATACAAACGCTTGAACAAATGTTTGAAATGAAACGCTAGGGACAACATCCACTAGCTGTCTAATGTACTAAGCTAGAAAGCGTAGGCATCCTCGAACTCAAGAAGACCTACCAAAGTCTGGAGATCGCTAATCCAAACCACTTCAACGAATCTTCAATCTTCTCAAGAAACTGTACCTATAAAAATAATAATAGTACAGGGGTTAGTACACACTTTTACTA
The DNA here is from genome assembly GCA_016801875.1 of Solanum sitiens. NCBI lineage: Eukaryota > Viridiplantae > Streptophyta > Magnoliopsida > Solanales > Solanaceae > Solanum > Solanum sitiens. The sequence continues at coordinate 3,332,042 of JABWTJ010000057.1, read as the reverse complement.
AGTATGGGTGTATGCACATAAACACATAAGGACTATGCATGAACAAGGAAAGCTCTTCCTATAGCAACATGTCGTTTCTGGAAATTACTTCACTACACTTTCCTAATTCGTTATTTATTAATAATGCTATGAATATGACATATTCTCATGCATTTAAAGCACACAACTCATTTTCTATATGAACATAAGACATTGGAATCATGAACATAGTTTTTGAACAACTCAAACAAAATTTATTATTTTTGCTCCCTTAGGACGAGAGCTCTCTTTCTGAGCCTTTGTTTATTTTTCAGTCTTTTCTTCTTTCAGTTGTGTAGTTCAATAATCTCCTTTGATCATTTGTTTTAATTACGAGTGCAATGATTCATTGTAGTCCCATACCTACAATGAATCAAGTAAGTAATCAAAAAGACTAAGGAAGTGATTTGGCTACCTTACTCACAAGTTAGATTTTTCATTCTTGTTAAATTGGGCATGAATGTATTTATAAGCCAATCTATATTGGCTATGCCCATTCTTTGATTATTTGCATAATATATAGATCTTGGGGCATATATTCATACTCCAATATTGGCATAAACCAATAACTGTTAAAACTTCATTCTTATCAAACACTGATGATTGATATTCTCATACTTTACTTACTTAGTTCACTTTGAACTTACATTTCGTCTTCTTTGATCTGCTGTTCACTTTGAAGATGTTACTTTCTTTCTTACTTACTTTCTAAAGAAAGCTTTAGCTTTTAGCTGATATAGATAATGTGAGCTAACATGAAATCCAGTGTCTTCCCCACACCGAAAAGAGGTGGTTCACCGGCTAAAGTGAAACTGAATCCAGTGTATTCCCCACACCGAAAGGAGGTGGTTCACCAGCTAAAGTGAAACCAAATCCAGTGTCTTCCCCACACAGAAAAGAGGTTGTTCACAGCTAAAGTAAAACTGAATACTTTCTTGAGCTTTTAACCAACATAGATCATGTTAACTAACATGAAATCAAGTGTCTTCCCCACACCGAAAAGAGGTGTTTCACCGGCCAAAGTGAAACTGAATACTCCCTATCTTTCTTATGTGGATCCACTAGCTAGTAACTTATGTTGGCAACATAGTTCAAAGACTAGGAGACGTTGGAGACCCTGATCCACCTTGGTGGTGATCTCGTCTCATGAGGCTTACATGTGCTGGCACAAGCTCATTGCTAGTCTATAGGTGCTTAGCTTAGATTTATTATACTTTACAACTTTTAGAGTTCACTCAAACATTATGGAAGCTTGCTTCTAGTATGAGGTATGCTTAGCTCAATGGATGGTAGGTCATCCCTTTCTTTACTTGATGAATTTGAACTTAATTCTTACATTATCATCATTGTGCGAGTGAGACTTGTCTCAAGACTTCTAACACCTTCTTATGTGAGTAACTTTGATATAATCATTTAAGTGTAAGTGAGACTTGTCTCACTTCCTTCAACACCCTATATTAGGTTAATTTTATAACTCATAAGCTTTTAGTTATTTCGTTACTCACCTTATCTGGTTCAATGTTAATTGATAGTCTTGTACCATTCTTTATGAAAGTTATAATGACTTACTCAATGTGCTACTATGTTCACAATGTTCACTTAGATAGGGTATGTTGGGACTTGTCCCAATCATTGGCATACCCTTGGTTATGAGTTCATTGAGTTAAGATTGGTATGACTTTACATATTTTGGAAATAATATTGCTGGCCAATTTGTTGGCATAAATCAAACTATGATATTATCACTAGCCAATTCAATTACTTCATGATCATATTATAGTAATCACATCATGTTAGCAAGCCAACTTTTAAGCTTTGATTAGCCTATAAGAACAATTCAATGAATGACTTATAACAATTTCATCTTCTCAAATACAATTAAGCATTACAATATTTATTATCTCATGTAAATAATACTCTAATCATACGGATCTAATTATTAGGTCTCATACGACATTATAAATCACAGAAACCTACACATAATGATCAGTTAGCATCACATACCAACAACATGCTCGAGATTTGCATATACATACTACTAGAATCAGAAATAGGGAGAACTAGGGAGATGAACATGCAATTCATTGGGAACAACCCTAGTTTCGGATTTCTTGAATTCAAAACGATTGGAAAGCCTCCTGGGGAAAGGAATCCAATATATAAAACCCATAACTTACTGTAGAATTGGATCTACGAAGATCACCTTGCACTTTGCACGAAAACCTTGAAGAACTGCCTTAAAATCACCTAAGGCTTTTCTTACGTTGTTTACTATTTTTCAGTCGTAGGTTTTCTAGTGATTAAACGTTAGTCTAAGTCATAGGAACTGAATTTGACTAATTCAACTTAGACTAATTAACTCAATTAAATAAGTCAATTTAGCTAATTACCAAAACGCCCCTCCTAAATTGACTAAAAATAGTAGAACATTTGACTTAGCCAAATACTGAAAATTTGCTTAAGGATTTCGGTTTGACCATTTAAAGTTAATTAATTAAGTTGCTAATTTAATTAATTAAGTGACCTAGGGTAATTACTAAAGTACCCCGAAGTACCTTGGACCATAACCAACCCTTTTGGACCATCCTAGGTTAGGTACTAGGATGTTTCTTTAGTTAGTTACTCGGCTAGTGTCACCCGATTAGGTCTTAGGTTATCGGGTTCACTAGTTAGTTCATTTTAGTTAGTCCTAGGGAAGTTAGCTAGTTAGGTAAGTTAGTTAGAGCCTACGACTAGTTAGGAAGCTTGGACCCACGTGGATTGACCCGACGCGCTCCTGCCCCCTAACCTCCCTAACCGAATCGGTTGGGCTTGTCGCTTGGGCCCTTGGCCTGTAGTACATGTGCTGCACATGTGTTTCCGTGCACTTTCCTAACCGTGCACTATGTTTGCACTTGGAAAGTTCACTTCTTGTTGTCCCAAGGATCCTCACTATGTCCTTGGGCACTTCTTAATCTACATGATCATTTTAAATGATCATGTGCTATAGTACCTAGGCTTGACACTTGGATGCCTAGTACCTAATGTGTATATGTGAAGAATATTGTTATTTTACATTAGGGTCTTCATTGCAGGTACAATTCCTAAACAAGCTTGGATTGTAGTTAATTGTGAATACATAAAATTTGGCTAACACCCTTAAGCCAATATTCTCTAATATGCCCAATATTACTCAATATTGGGCATTGGGATGCCTATGTACCCCAATACATATCCTTAAAACCTAATAGACTCTTCACTAGACAAGTACATTTTCTGAAATATTACAAAGAAGCCCATGGTTCTTGCTATTCTATACATCCTGGTGCCACCAAAATGAATCATGAACTTAGAGAGGTCTATTGGTGGGATGGTTTAAAGATGAACATAGTAGAGTTCGCTGATAAGTGTCCAAACTGCCAACAAGTTAAAGCCGAGCATCTAAAACCTGGTAGTTTAACCCAAATCATGGATGTTCCTACTTGGAAGTCGGAAGCCATCAATATGGACTTTGTTGTTGGGTTTCCTCAAACCCGAAAGCAGAATGATTCTATATGGGTTATTGTGGAAAGGTTGACCAAATATGCCCATTTTATTCCTGTTAAGTCTACATATACTGCCGAAGATTATTAAAGAATCTACATTAATGAGATTGTGAGTCTTCATGGGATTCCTTTGTCCATCATTTCGGATAGAGGTGCCCAATTGACTTCTAGTTTTTGGAAGGCTTTTCAGAAGGGTTTAGGTACTCAAGTGAAACTTAGTACCCTTTTCATCCTCAGACGGATGGTCAAGAGGAACGTACCATTCAGACCCTTGAAGACATGTTGAGATCATGTGTCATTGATTTCAAGGGAAGTTTGGATGATCACTTACCTTTGATTGATTTCTCTTACAACAATAGCTATCATTCGAGCATCTCCATGTAACCTTTTGAAGCTCTTTATGGTAGAAGGTGTAGAGATCTGGTGGGATGGTTTGAGGTTGGTAAGTCCTCACTCCTTGGTCCTGAGATTATCTATGAGGCGATAGAGAAAGTTCGAATCATAAGAGATAGAATGAAGACATCCTATTGTCGGCAAAAGTCTTATGCTGACAATAGAAGAAGAGATCTTGAGTTTGAAATAGGTGATCATGTCTACTTGAAGATCTCACCTATGAAAGGGGTGATGAGATTCGGTAGAAAGGGGAAGCTAAGTCCCCGGTATGTTGGTCTTTATGAGGTCTTACAATGAATTGGAAAGGTTTCCTATGAGTTGAAACTACCTAGTGAACTAGCTTCGGTTCATCGGGTGTTTCATGTTCCCATGCTCAAGAAATGCATAGGCGACCCGGTATCTATTCTGCCTATTGAAGGTTTAGGAGTGGATGAGAACCTCTCCTATGAAGAGGTTCCGGTTGAGATCCTAGATCGCCAAGTTAAGAAGTTGAGAAACAAGGAGGTCGCCTCTGTAAAAGTTCTATGGAGGAATCATCTTGTTGAGGGTGCAACATGGGAGGCTGAAGTCGACATGAAGTCCTGCTACTCTCATCTATTTACTCCTTGACCTTAGATATTCCTATCAATAGAGAAAGTAATGCATTATCATCAAATTAACTTGGTTACTAAATAGGCGCATGTTTTGGTAAGAGATAGTACCAACTAGAGTTTTAAGAAGATGTTTTCATACTCTATTCTTGCACTTATGTGAAACTTGTATGCATATGTTTTCTTGAGATTTTGCTGTTTTGTTGATATCTTGAGAAGATTGATAGCATGGTAACTCTTTTATGCATTTTGAGCTTATGATAAGGTTGAGAAGGAAATTCCTCACTATGTGTTATGAATATGTAGCTCATATATGTTGTGCATCATGAATTGAGTGAAAAGTGTAATGATATGTTATGTGATGGTTGAGCTGCTAATATTGAGTCTTTTCCTACCCTCCAAAAGATTTTAGTGTCATTTGGGGACGAATGTTCCTAAGGAAGGTATAATGTAACACTCCGGAAATGCCATGACTTACACTAGAGCTTAATCGATTTAATAATGCTTTGATGTTTCCAAAAAATGTACTTGTCTAGTGAAGAGTCTATTAGGTTTTAAGAATATGTATTGAGGTACATAGGCATCCCAATGCCCAATATTGAGTAATATTGGGCATGTTAGGGAATATTGGCTTAAGGGTGTTAGACAATTTCTATGTATACACAAGTAACTAAAATACACTTTGATGTTCAAACGCTCCAATCCAAGCTTGTTTAGGAATTGTACCTGCAATGAAGACCCTAAGCTAAAATTCTTTTTTTCATCACTTACACACATTAGGTACGAGGCATCCAAGAACGTAGGTACCATAGCACATGATCATTTGAAATGATTATGTAGATTAAGCAGTGCCCAAGGACATCGTGAGGATCCTTGGACAAGAAGTGAACTTTTCAAGTGCAACTACAGAGTGCACGGTTAGGAAAGTGCACGGCAATACATGTGCAAGCACACGTGCTACCGGCCGAGAGACAAGAGACCAAGCCCAACCGATTGGGTTAGGGCAGTTAGGGGGTTGGCACGCGTCGAGTCAAGCCACGTGGGGCTGAGCTTCCTAAACAATCCTAGGTTCTAAATAACTTACCTAACTAGCTAACTAACCTAGGACTAACAAAAATGAACTAACTAGTGTACCCGAAATCCTAAGACCTAACCGGGTGATACTAGCCTAGTTGCTAACTAAAGAAACATCCTAGTACCTAACCTAAGATGGTCCAAAGGGGTTGGTTATGGTCCTAGTGACTTACGGGTACTTTAGTAATTACCCTAGGTCACTTAATTAATTTTATTAGCAACTTAATTAATTAATTTAAATTGATGGTCAAACCCGAGTCACTTAGCAAATTTTCAGAATTTGGCTAAGTCAAATGATCTCCTATGTTTAGTCAATTTAGGAGGGGAGTTTTGGTAATTTAACTTATTAAAAAGACCCATTTAAGTGGAGGGTCTTTTGAGTAATTCATGGGACACTATATATTGATATTAGGTCAGTTTTGGACCAATTTTACGCGTCCCAAATCTGATCAAACGGAATTTCTCTCAATCTCTCAAGAACACTCAAACTCCATTGAAGAACAAGAAAAGCTTAACGGAGAAGACATAGGTTTCGAAGTTTCCAATCAGATTTCGTGGATTCTTCATCTATAAGGTATGGGTTTTTAACTCTTGGGATTCCTTTCCCAAATAGGTCCTTTCAAGATAAGTTTTCAAGAACTTCAAATACTAGGGTTTTTACTCTACAAAACAGATTATCTTCCTAACCCTAGATTTATGATTTTCAATGAAAAGTAGACGTTTTCTATATTCAATTTCGCATGAATTGTTGAGAAATTGATTGATAATGTTTGAATGTTGTGTGATACATGATCTTTCTCCAAGTGATGGTTTTGAATGGGTTGTTTATGGTATTTGATAATGTGTAAACGTTAGGATTAGAATTAAGACTTGAATGAACCCTTTAACGACCCGTTTACCTACTCCTACGCTATGCATTGATCTTGTACATGATTTGAAGAGTTTTTATTGATTATGCCATTGAGTATTTCACTATATATGATTATGAATATTGCATGATGAATAAGATTCTTGGAAGAAAGAGGTAAGTCTTCTAAGTGTGATTACTCGCAATGTTTATGTTAGCCTATAATTATGATGCTATGATTACGAAAGGAATGTATGATGTTTCTATATGAACATGTTGGGCTATGAACATGTAAATTGTGAGATCATGATAAGAATACGAAAATGCAAGTTATGACATCCCTTGTATGCTTTACACAAGGTGATTATGTTATGTTAATCTCACATAAGAAGTGTTATGATGAAATGAAATTCTCATCTAATCTAAAAGAGCTTATGATCATGTTATAGAAGGAGTTAATGTCCTATGACCTATGATAAGATTATGATAAAATACAATTTAAAGGTTATTCAAGAAAGGGACTTAAGCTGAGTACCGATGAACTACATATGAGAAGTGTCCCTTCCCTAGTTGGAAGGTAGGATCACAATGATTCTCATGAGATTCAGGTTGCCATGTAATGTGGAACTATGGGTCTATAATACATCTCCTAGTTCTTGAACTATGTTGCCACCATATTATACTAGCTAGTGGATCCACCTAGAATGCTATGTCATGTTAGGTTCTACTTTGGCCGGTAGACCACCTTCTTTCGGTGTGGGGTTTCATGACACCGGATTCCATGTTTAGCTCACATGGTCTATGTCGGTTGATGCGAATGTTCTCTCATGTAAAATAAAAGACAAGTAAATGAACATTGACTAGTGTGACTTGAGGAGTCTACTTAGTATAGGTAGGGGTATGGGACTCTACCTATACATTGCACAAGTTGACTCTAAGGGAAGTCCTAGGAGATTGTTCTTATGAATATGATAACATCAAAGATATGATGATTATGATACATGATGTTACTCTTATAGGATGTTGGTCATTATGATGAATATGTTATTTGCTTATATTGTTATATGAGGTGATGACTACTTATGTTACAAGTACATGAAGCAAGGCATTACTTATGATCTCCTATATTATCTACTTGGTTGTGTGGGGTTATGGGGATTCACATGACCATTGCACTGTAGGTTGGGGATGAGGTCATTGGTAACAGTTTTGTATGTTGTGTCTATATGATCTATTGAATATGAAATGTTAACATGACTCTAGGAGAATATATCTTTGATTATGATTATGCTTTAACTTGTATATGTTATATGGTATGTGCATTGAAGACTTTAATATGACTTAGCATGTTTTCTAAAGAGATGATAAATAATCCTTTTTCATGCATGTCCTTAAGTGTTATGTGCATATACCCATACTTAGTACATGTGGCATACTAACCCCATACTTTATATTACTACAACTGTAGGTTCCGGCCATTGAAGTTAAGGAGGTCGATTTGAAGAACCTTGGAACTCTTTCTCCAAGTCTTGGTAGGTCCTCATGTTTGGGGATTCTATCTTTCATTTTCCTTCTTTATGAAGACATTATTAGAATTTAAGAATATTAGATTTCCATTTATGTTCTTTGGATTCTTTTGTATTAAGGACTATATGGCATATTAACTATTATTGGCTAAGTCCAGATTTGCACTCTTAGATGGTTTCTATATATGTGAGACAGTTTTAGAATATCGTATGTCTTTATGAATCTTAAGTATGAAGTCTAAGTATACTTTATTAGTATGTTAAAAGTTTTAATTTTTCCGCAAATTTTATTGATCACATGTTATGACGAATGCTAAGGGCTTGTATGAGTCCTCTGTGAGGACGACGACGCCGGTATCATCCGGGGTATACTCTACGGGTGTGAAAATAATGAAGTTTCAATTCCCAAATGAACCCATTTTAGAATGGAAGGGGGGAAGTTCTATGCCAAGGGGTCAAATCATTTCTTGTTTGAAGGCTTGTAAGATGATATCCAAGGGTTGTTTATACCATTTGGTGAGGGTTATGGACCTAGAATGTGAAACTCCTTCTATTGAGTCAGTCCCTATAGTGAGGGAATTCCTAGAGGTTTTTCATAATGACCTTCCAGGAGTTCCTCCCGAATGGGAAATTGACTTGTTACCAGACACGAATCCCATTTAAATTCCTCCATATCGGATGGCTCCGACTGAATTGAAAGTGTTGAATCTACAACTCAAAGATTTATTAGACAAGGGTTTCATTCAACCTAGTATTTCTCCATGGGGTTCTCCGTTCTTGTTTGTTAAGAAGAAGTATGGCTCCATTAGAAGGTGCATTGATTATTGCCAACTTAATAAGGTCACCATAAAAAACAAGTATCCTCTCCCTCGGATTGCTGATCTCTTTGATCAACTCCAACGTGCTAGCTTCTTTTCCAAGATTGACTTAAGGTCGGGATATCACCAACTTAGGGTGAGAGGTGAAGATGTTCCCAAAATAGCTTTCAGAACTAGATATATTCACTATGAATTTCTAGTTATGTCTTTTGGGTTAACAAATGCCCCGACGGCGTTTATGGACCTAATGAATAGAGTTTTCCGAGATTACCTCGACTAATTTGTGAGTGTGTCCATTGATGATATTTTGATATACTCCAAGAATGAAAATGAGCATAAGAGTCATTTGAGATTGGCCTTGCAAGTCCTCAAGGAACACCAACTTTATGCCAAATTTAGCAAGTGTGAATTTTGGTTGAGGTCAGTTGTTTTTCTTGGACATATCATCTCGGGTGATTGTCTAGAGGTTGACCCGAAGAAGACGGATACGGTCAGAAAATGGCCTAGACCTTTGACTCCAACAAACATAAGAAGTTTCTTAGGTCTAGCCGGGTATTATAAAATGTTTGTTGGAGGATTTTCATCCATTTCTTCTCCTTTGAAAACTTTGACCCAAAAAAATGTGAAGTTAGAGTGGTGGGAAGCTTGTGAAAAAGGTTTTCAAGAGTTGAAAGATAAGCTTACTTCCGCTCCGGATGGTAATGAAGGCTTTGTAGTGTATTGTGATGCTTCCCGAGTGGTCTTGGGATGTGTCCTCATGCAACATGGCAAGGTGATTGCTTATGTTTCTAGGCAACTCAAAGTTCATGCGAAGAATTATCCAAGTCATGATCTTGAGTTAGTTGTTGTAGTTTTTGCCTTGAAAATATTGAGACACTACTTATATGGTGTGTATGTTAATGTATTTACTTACCATAAAAGTCTTCAATATGTGTTTACACAAAAGGAGTTAAATCTCCGACAGAGAAGATGGTTAGAATTGTTGATGGATTATGACATGAGTGTCGTTTACCACCCTGGCAAGGCCAACGTAGTTGCGGATGCTTTGAGTCGTATGACTATGGATAGTGTGTCTCGTGTGGAAGAAGAGAAGAAATAACTTGTTAAAGATGTCCATAGGTTGGATCTTTAGGTGTGCGGTTAGAAGATTCTCCAAATGGTGAATTTATGGTCCATCATAACTCTGACTCATCATTAGTGGTTGAGGTGAAGTCTAAGAAACACCTTGATCCTCTATTGACGGAGTTGAAGAAATCGGTACTTAGTAAACTCAATGAGTCATTCTCACAAGGGGGGATGGTGTTCTTAGGTACCAATGTAAATTATGTGTACCTGATGTGGACGATTTGAGAAATCGAATTCAAGAAGAAGCCCATGGTTCTCGCTATTCAACAAATGGTGCCACAAAAATGTATCATGATCTTAGGGAAGTCTATTGGTGGGATGGTTTAAAAAGGGACATAGCAGAGTTTGTTGCTATGTGCCCGAATTTCCAACAGGTTAAAGTTGAGCATCTTAAACTGGGTGGTTTAACCCAAATCATGGAAGTTCCTACCTGGAAATGGGAAACCATCAATATGGATTTTGTTGTAGGGTTACCGCGAACCCGGAAGCAAAATGATTCCATACGGGTAATCGTGGATAGGTTGACCAAATCTACCCATTTTGTTCCTATTAAGTCTACTTATACTGCCAAAGATTATGCAAGGATCTACATTATGAGATTGTGAGCCTTCATGGAATTCCTTTGTCCATCATATCGGATAGAGGTGCCCAATTCACTTCTCGTTTTTAGAGATCTTTCCAAAAGGGTTTAGGTACACAAGTGAAACTTAGTTCGGCTTTTGTTCCTTAGACAGATGGTCAAGCGGAATGTACCATTCACACCCTTGAAGATATTGTAAGAGCATGTGTTATTGTTTTCAAAGGAAACTAGGATGATCATCTACCTTTGATCGAGTTCTCTAACAATAATAGCTATCATTTGAGCATCTCAAATGAGTTATACTTCTAATTCTTTGTTAAACTGGGCATGAATGTATTTATAAGCCAATCTTTATTGGTATGCCCATTCTTTGATTATTTTCATAATATATAGATCTTGGGACATAATTCATACTACATTATTGGCTAAAACCATTAACTTGTTGTTCTATCAAACACTAATGATTGGTATTCTTAAACTCTTGCTTACTTAGCTCACTTGAACTTACGTTTCTACTTCTTTAATCTGTTGTTCACTTTGAACATGCTACTATCATTCTTTCTTACTTTCTTTAAAGAAGCTTTAGTATTAACGGAAGTAGATCATGTGAGCTAACATGAAATCCAGAGTCTCCCCCACACCAAAAAGGGGTGATGCACCGGTTAAGGTGAACCAAGTTCTGTGTCTACCCCACAAGAAAAAGGGGGGTTCACCGGCTAAGGTGATACCGTGTCTGTGTCTTCCCCACATCAAAAAGGGGGATTCATGGCTGTATTGAACCGGATACTTTCCTGAGCTTTAACCGACATAGATCATGTGAGCTAAACATGAAATCCAGTGTCTCCCCAAAACCGAAAAGATGTGGAATCTTCGGCCAAAGTGAAACCTACTGCCTAGCGTTCTTAGGTGGAGGCGTCCACCCGCTAGTACCCCTTTGCTAGCTAAACATAGTTCTAAGACTAGGACTTATGGAGACCCTGGTCCACCGGGGTGGTGATCTCATCTCATGAGACTTACATGTGCTGGCACAAGCTCATTGCTAGTCTATCGGTGCTAAGTTCAGATTTTTATCTTCTTATCTTTTAGAGTTTACTCAAACATTATGGAAGCTTACTTCTAGTTATGAGGTTTACTTAACTCTATGGATGACTGGTCATCCCTCTCTTTACTTGATGAATGTGATTATGTCTTTACTTTATCATCATGGTGCGAGTGAGACTTGTCTCGTGGACTCTATCTCCTTCTTATGTGAGTATTTTTGACATAACGATTAAGTATATTTGAGACTTGTCTCACTTCTTTCTAACACTCTATATTAGGTCAGTTTCATAACTTAAGCTTTTAGTTATTTCTTTACTCACCTTAACTTGTTCATGTTACTTACTAGTCTTGTATCATTCTTTATGATGATTACAATTTCTTATACAATGCTATTACGTTCACAAGTTCGTGTGGATAGGGTATGTTGGGACTTGTCCCATTGATTGTCATATCCTATGTTATGAGTTCATTGAGTTAAGATTGGTGTAACTTTACATATTTTGGGAGATCATATTATTAAGACAATTTGTTGGCATAAATCAAACTATGATATTATCACAAGCCAATTCAATCATCCATGAATACATTATAGTAATCTAACATGTTAAACAAGCCAACTTTTAACCCTTGATTAACATATAAAACAATTCAACGAATACTCATAACAATCTCATATTCTCAACACACAAGTAGGCATTATAACATTCAACGTTCATGTAAATAACACCCTAAGTATATGGATCTAATATGTATATTTCATTCGGCATATATATCACTAAAACATACACATAATGATCAGTTAACACTATAACGCCCCAAAATGAACTAAGGTGAACTAGAGCCTCATGGTTGTTTCTTGAGTTAATTTTAAGTTAAACGGAGTTAGTTTGGTGTCCTTAGGCAGTGTGCAAAGTTTGGTTAAGTTTGGAGTTCAATCAACCAAAAACGTCCATGACGTTCGGATGGTATGCCTTAAAATGTACTTGTATGTCTTGGCAAGTTTGGATAAGTTTTATGTATTCGTTTTACTTGAAACATGCGTCGGATGTTCCTTAGACCTAGACGACTTAGTTTAGGGGTTTGACGTCTGGGCACGACGCAACCTAGGACCCACAAGGGGCCCTAGATGAAGGGCCCAAGACTTGGGCAAGTCTGCCCATCAGTAGCTCACGACGGCCATGGCGACGGTCCGTCGTACTCAGGACGGTCCGTCGAGCCAGGGCGTCGTGGGTGACAGAGAGTGAAATTGGGACAGGCTCCATTTAGAAGCCAAGTGTTCCTCGACGGAACCCCGTGACGGTCCGTGGTGGACGTGACGGTCCGTCGAGGAGGTCTCGTCGACGAAGCCTGCCAGTGCATGATTTAAAGGCTGCCAGCTTAGGGTGTTTTATGTAAATACACCCCAAGCCTTATAAGACTCTCTTACACCCTAAACCTAGAGAAGAGCCCCCTTTTCTCTTCAAGATCCAACTCTCTCTTTCTCTCAAGAAAACTCTCTCAACTCTCTTGGAAGCTAGAAGTCAAGGAAGGATAGGAGGACGGATTGGGAATTGTTTCTTCATCAAATTCGTGGGTTTCTTTCTCATAAAGGTATGGTATCCATTCTTGAATACCTTTCCATTCAAGAAGCCAACTTCCAAAATGGTTTTAAAAAGGGGTTTTAAACTCAACTTCTTCTAAACTTTGATTTCTATTATGGGTCTTCTTGTAACTAAGTTTTAATGGTTTAAATGTATTTATCTTGGTTTGAATAGATGGTTTTGATGTTAAAACTCTATGAAACTCTTGTATATGCATACTTCAACTTTTGGCATGAAAATGGGTTATGTGAGCATGATTTGAGTAAGGTATGAACTTGGGTCTTCTTGTGTATGTCATGTTGGTGTAGCTACTGCCCTAAGGGCCTTCATATGGTGAAATATTGATAAATTGCTTATGGGTAATGATGGTTTGAATTGTTGATGAGTTGCTCTTATTGTATAGTTCTTATTATGAATTGCTATTTGAGTGGTATGGTCCACCTTACGGGTGGCGGTGCTAATTGATGAACTTGATGTTACTTAGTATGGTTTGAGTATGTGACCTTGAAGGTCTAATATGTGAAATGAAGATATATTGGAAATGGGTCTTATGTTGTGTTTGATGTAGCTTGAATTGCATGTTTGACCTAGTTTATGTCTAAATGAAGTATATGATCATGAGAAGTATGTAGAGTGTGTAGCTTGATGAATCAAGGTTAAAGTACGAGTAGAACTTGATGGAAATGAAATGATGCTTATATGCAAGGTGTGCACATGTACACACACACTCTTCTAAGATTTGTATTATGTCAAGTTGAGCAAAAAGGGGAAATCTTGAGGTGGACACACTTCGTGAGTTGAGATGTAGTGTCTAGTAACAACCTCTCCATTTCCTAGTGAGCTTCCTATGATAGACTTTTATGATGAGAAATCCGTGTGGAGTTATGCCTAGCACCGAGAGGATATGAAGGGGAGGTGGATTGCACTTCATTAGTTGAGATGTTGTAATCCAAAGTACCTCTTGAGATGAGTACTCCACGTTAGTAGAGAGTGAGTTACTTAGTAGCAATCTCCTTATCCCTTAACTATGTGCCCGCATAGGTGTAGCTATTGGAAAAAAAGCCATGTAAACGCTAAGAAGCATGACCTTACTCTAGGCAAGTAAGGATCCCTCATCCAATAGGGGTAAATATCGGGATTCCATGTCTAGATCTCATGGTCTTTGTCGGTTAAGCTAACTCCCACAAAAGAATTGATTTGAAACTAATTATCTTGTATATTGTTGAATTTGTGTATGTATGTCGTGAAGTGCTCAATCCACATTAGTTACCGAGTAGGAGCATTGAGTGGGAGTAGTAGTATGGGATGCTATTCTCACATTGCACTTGATGTGACCTATACCTACTATGGGAGGAAGAGTACCTTCATAAATCCGTGTGAATGAGTAACTATAGTGGTAGTGTTAGGGAGGGATTATTCGTGGAGTCTTGATAAATGGAATCCAATTAAGGAGTACTAAGTGGGGGAGTGTAGTAAGGGGATGCTACTCTCACATTGCACTTGGTATGACCTATATTTTGCCATGAGTTTGTATGTGCATATGGTTAGCCAAGGGCCAGGGATTGATTCTAACGAGTAGCCTAAGATAGGTAGTTTTAAGGGTCGCTTTGGTGTGCTTTGGAAGGGAGGTGTAGATGGAAGGCCCATTCTTGGCTCACCTTAGGGAGTCTTAGAATAACCTTGGGTTAGGGCAACTTCAAAAAAAAAGGGTTCATATGACTTGGACCGTGCCTTTCACTGTAAGGTCTTCATTGTAAGAATTCAAAATGTTCACTATGATGCTTTATTCAATTTTATTGCAAGTTTAGCAAAGTTAATTGAAATGTTCCTTTTGTTTACTTTAAGTTTGGTAAGATAGCCATAAAGTGTTAAATTGTTGATTTTTATGTGGGTTTGCTTCTAGATTCATGAAGGTTATATTTGAATTGCATAAAAAAGCTATCTTTACTAAAATGTCCCTTTTTGCATGTTTTTGCATATGCCATACTTAGTACATTGTTGTACTAACCCCATACTTTTTATACCTTATGAGTATAGGTTGGAAGCCTTTGGAGGATCGAAGTTGAAGCTTGGGAATTCTATCTCTCAAGACTTGGGTATGTCCTCATATATTCGAGGACATAGTTTTTATGTTTCTTAGTTTCCTTATTAAGACTTAAAAATGTATTTATTCTATTGTAAAGGGGCGTGTCCCTAAGATTCTAAGTTGTGTCTTTAAGTTGGCTTATGACTATAAGGTTTCCTAGTATTTATGAAAAAGACTCCTTTATTTATTATTATCGTGAAAAGTTTTAATTCCGCACTACTTTTCATGCTTTATGTTATGAATGCGAGTTAGAGGGCTTGTACGAGACCCCAAAGGGGTCAAGTATGCCGGTCATGATTCGAAGGTTTTCCCTAACTTCTAGGGGGTGCTTTCGGGTCGTGACAAGACTTGGTATCAGAGCATAAGGTTTTGGGAAATAGTTTAAGGTCTGAAAGTCTCACAAGCCACATCTAGTAGTATCTTGGTCATTGGTGTGAGTCGCGACACATCCATGGACAAGAGGCTATAGGATGCTAGAAGTTTCACTTTCTTCTCGATTCTAGTATCGTGCCTTAGAGTTGAGTATATAAGGTGTCTATTCTCAACCTCTCTTTTTGTGTTTTTAGGACATGAATACGAGGAATCGACCGCTAGAAGGGATGAGGGAGGTGTACAAAATGAGAGAGTCCTTCCCCATGTTGACCAAGTTCCTATTGTTGGCTTAGGGGAGGAAAATGAGGAGGTTCCTCTTCAAGAACCTCAAGTGCCTCCGGAACCTCAAGGACCTCAAGTGCCTCCTATGCCTTAAGCTCCTTTTGTTGAGGGTGATATGACTAATGCGGAGTTGAGGGCTGCCCTAATGAACTTGACCCAACTCATGACGGCTCAAGCTCAAGTTGTCAACAATCACTTTGTGGGCCAAGCTAACCTAGGAGATAGGCCCCAACCAAATGCTAGTACTCCCGCTTCTAGGATTCGGGATTTCATGAGGATGAACCCTCCTACCTTTCATGGCACTAAGGTGGATGAAGACCCACAAGGCTTCATAGATGAGGTTTTCAAGGTGGTAGATGCTATGGGTGTGACCCCTAGGGAGAAAGCGAAATTGGCCGCTTACCAACTTAAGGATGTTGCTCAAGTGTGGTATGAGCAATGGAGGGGTGAGAGACCCTTAGAAAGAGGACCGGTTGATTGGGAGGAATTCAAAGAGGCTTTCCTAGATAGATTCTTTCCTTTAGAGTGGAGGGAGAAGAAGATGGTTGAATTCATGAACCTCCGTCAAGGGGGAATGAGTGTGCAAGAGTACTCTCTCAAATTCACCCAACTCTCTAAGTATGCCCCAAACATGGTAGCCAACCCTAGGGCTAGGATGAACAAGTTTGTTATGGGCGTGTCTATCTTAGTGGAAAAAGAGTGTCGTACGGCTATGCTTCTTAATAACATGGATATCTCTAGGCTCATGGTTTATGCGCAACAAATTGAGGAGTCCAAAATTAGGGAGATAAGGCAAGAGGGTAAGAGACCTAGGTCGGATGATTCTAGTCACCAAAGGCCTAAGAAGAGGTTTTATCCCCAAGATTCTTCTATGGGAAACAAGGATAGGGCTCCAAATCAATCATCTCAAGGTGGTGGTCATTCCTATGAAAGGGCTAGGTGCCCTACTTGTGGCAAGCAACATGGGGGTAAGTGTCTTGCCGGAACGGATGGTTGTTTTGCATGTGGTAATAAGGGCCACAAGATGAGGGACTGCCCAAACCTTAAATCAAGGGGGAGAGATGTCAATCAAGCTTCCCTAGATCCTAATGCTCCCAAGAAGAACCCTTCCTATGGGATGGGGGCTAGAAAGGATAATTAATCCGGATTGATGGTTTTGGTAAGTCTCAACTCTTGGTTATTGTTGCTTTTGTGTTATGAAATGAGTATATATGGTTTTATAGTTCATATGATCATGTCATCTTGATAAATTGCTCAAAGAGTGGAATTTTGAAAGTTTTCTATATTTGACAATGTTACAGTGAATATTCACTGTGAAACAAATTTGCAATTTGAGAAAAAAATTGCCTTGCCTTAATTTAAGTTTAATTATATTCAAAATTGTTGTATATGAGCATGTTTAATGTTGGAGAAGGTAGTTCCTCCATAAAAGAAGTTTAAGGTTGAGTTTTGACTTTGTGAAGTTTGGCAAAAGTAGTATGTGTTGATAAGTGTTGAAAGTGTGAAATGATGCTCCTTGCTAATGGATGCTTTGATTGTTGATGTTTTGATCATGATCTAAGTGTATTATATGATGCTAAGTGAAGTCCTTGTTGTTCTTAAAATTTAAGTGTCATTCGAGGACGAATGTTATTCCAAGTGGGGGAGAATATAACGCCCCAAAATGAACTAAGGTGAACTAGAGCCTCATGGTTGTTTCTTGAGTTAATTTTAAGTTAAACGGAGTTAGTTTGGTGTCCTTAGGCAGTGTGCAAAGTTTGGTTAAGTTTGGAGTTCAATCAACCAAAAACGTCCACGACGTTCGGATGGTATGCCTTAGAATGTACTTGTATGTCTTGGCAAGTTTGGATAAGTTTTATGTGTTCGTTTTACTTGAAACATGCGTCGGATGTTCCTTAGACATAGACGACTTAGTTTAGGGGTTTGACGTCCGGGCACGACCCAACCTAGGACCCACAAGGGGCCCTAGATGAAGGGCCCAAGACTTGGGCAAGTCTGCCCATCAGTAGCTCACGACGGCCATGGCGACGGTCCGTCGTACTCAGGACGGTCCGTCGAGCCAGGGCGTCGTGGGTGACAGAGAGTGAAATTGGGACAGGCTCCATTTAGAAGCCAAGTGTTCCTCGACGGAACCCCGTGACGGTCCGTGGTGGACGTGACGGTCCGTCGAGGAGGTCTCGTCGACGAAGCCTGCCAGTGCACGATTTAAAGGCTGCCAGCTTAGGGTGTTTTATGTGAATACACCCCAAGCCTTATAAGACTCTCTTACACCCTAAACCTAGAGAAGATCCCCTTTTTCTCTTCAAGATCCAACTCTCTCTTTCTCTCAAGAAAACTCTCTCAACTCTCTTGGAAGCTAGAAGTCAAGGAAGGATAGGAGGACGGATTGGGAATTGTTTCTTCATCAAATTCGTGGGTTTCTTTCTCCTAAAGGTATGGTATCCATTCTTGAATACCTTTCCATTCAAGAAGCCAACTTCCAAAATGGTTTTCAAAAGGGGTTTTAAACTCAACTTCTTCTAAACTTTGATTTCTATTATGGGTCTTCTTGTAACTAAGTTTTAATGGTTTAAATGTATTTATCTTTGTTTGAATAGATGGTTTTGATGTTAAAACTCCATGAAACTCTTGTATATGCATACTTCAACTTTTGGCATGAAAATGGGTTATGTGAGCATGATTTGAGTAAGGTATGAACTTGGGTCTTCTTGTGTATGTCATGTTGGTGTAGCTACTGCCCTAAGGGCCTTCATATGCTGAAATATTGATAAATTGCTTATGGGTAATGATGGTTTGAATTGTTGATGAGTTGCTCTTATTGTATAGTTCTTATTATGAATTGCTATTTGAGTGGTATGGTCCACCTTATGGGTGGCGTTGCTAATTGATGAACTTGATGTTACTTAGTATGGTTTGAGTATGTGACCTTGAAGGTCTAATATGTGAAATGAAGATATATTGGAAATGGGTCTTATGTTGTGTTTGATGTAGCTTGAATTGCATGTTTGACCTAGTTTATGTCTAAATGAAGTATATGATCATGAGAAGTATGTAGAGTGTGTAGCTTGATGAATCAAGGTTAAAGTACGAGTAGAACATGATGGAAATGAAATGATGCTTATATGCAAGGTGTGCACATGTACACACACACTCTTCTAAGATTTGTATTATGTCAAGTTGAGCAAAAAGGGGAAATCTTGAGGTGGACACACTTCGTGAGTTGAGATGTAGTGTCTAGTAACAACCTCTCCATTTCCTAGTGAGCTTCCTATGATAGACTTTTATGATGATAAATCCGTGTGGAGTTATGCCTAGCACCGACAGGATATGAAGGGGAGGTGGATTGCACTTCGTTAGTTGAGATGTTGTAATCCAAAGTACCTCTTGAGATGAATACTCCTCGTTAGTAGAAGTGAGTTACTTAGTAGCAATCTCCTTATCCCTTAACTATGTGCCCGCATAGGTGTAGCTATTGGAAAAGCCATGTAAACGCTAAGAAGCATGACCTTACTCTAGGCAAGTAAGGATCCCTCATCCGATAGGGGTTAATATCGGGATTCCATGTCTAGCTCTCATGGTCTTTGTTGGTTAAGCTAACTCCCACAAAAGAATTGTTTTGAAACTAATTATCTTGTGTATTGTTTAAATTGTGTATGTATGTCGTGAAGTGCTCAATCCACATTAGTTACCAAGTAGGAGCATTGAGTGGGAGTAGTAGTATGGGATGCTATTCTCACATTGCACTCGGTGTGACCTATACCTACTATGGGAGAAGAGTACCTTCATGAAATCCGTGTGAATGAGTACTATGGTGTAGTGTTATGGAGGATTATTGTGGAGTGCTTGAGTAAATGGAATCCATTAGGAGTACTAAGTGGGAGTGGTAGTATGGGATGCTACTCTCACATTGCACTTGGTATGACCTATATTTCCATGAGTGTTTTGCATATGTTAGCCAAGGGCGTGGATTTGATTTCTAACGAAGTAAGCCTAAGATTAGGTAGTTTTAAGGGTCGCTTTGGTGTGCTTTGAAGGGAGGTGTAATGAGAGTCCCTTCTTGGCTCACCTTAGGGAGTCTTAGAATAACCTTGGGTTAGGGCAACTTCAAAGAAAAAGGGTTCATATGACTTGGACCGTGCCTTTCACTGTAAGGTCTTCATGGTAAGAATTCAAAATGTTCACTATGATGCTTTATTCAATTTTATTGCAAGTTTAGCAAAGTTAATTGGAATGTTCCTTTTGTTTACTTTAAGTTTGGTAAGATAGCCATAAAGTGTTAAATCGTTGATTCTTATGTGGGTTTGCTTCTAGATTCATGAAGGTTATATTTGAATTGCATAAAAAGCTATCTTTACTAAAATGTCCCTTTTTGCATGTTTTTGCATATGCCATACTTAGTACATTGTTGTACTAACCCCATACTTTTTATACCTTATGAGTATAGGTTGGAAGCCTTTGGAGGATCGAAGTTGAAGCTTGGGAATTCTATCTCTCAAGACTTGGGTATGTCCTCATATATTCGAGGACATAGTTTTTATGTTTCTTAGTTTTCTTATTAAGACTTAAAAATGTATTTATTCTATTGTAAAGGGGCGTGTCCCTAAGATTCTAAGTTGTGTCTTTAAGTTGTCTTGTGACGATAAGGTTTCCTAGTATTTATGAAAAGACTCCTTTATTTATTATTATCGTGAAAAGTTTTAATTCCGCACTACTTTTCATGCTTTATGTTATGAATGCGAGTTAGAGGGCTTGTACGAGACTCCAAAGGGGTCAAGTACGCCGGTCACGATTCGAAGGTTTTCCCTAACTTCTAGGGGGTGCTTTCGGGTCGTGACAAACACCACATACAAACAACAATGCATCGAGAATTACACTACTAATACTATAAGAATCGGAAATCCAGAGAACTAGGGAGATGAACATGCGATTCATTGGGAACAACCCTAGTTTCGATATTATTGAAGTTAAAACGTTCGAAAAGACTCTTGGGGAAAGAGTTCCATGAGTCAAAACCCATACCTTATTGTAGAATTAAATCTACGAAGATCACCTTGAACTTTGCACGAAAAAACCTTAAAGAATGCTTGCGTGAAATCATCTAGGGTTCTAACGTGTTTTTCTTTTTTTTTTGTTGTAGCATTTTTAGGGTGAATAACGTGGAACTAACTCTTTAAGAACTGAATGTTAACTAATTGTACTTGGACTACATAACCTAATTAAGGTAGACCAATTAGCTTATTACAAAAATGCCCCTCCTAGATTGACTAGGATTAGAAGAATCTTGTCTAAACCGAAATCTGGATTTTTTCCTTAGTGGTTTCGGTTTTAGTCATTTAAATTAATTAATTAAGTTGCAAAATTAATTAATTAGGTAACCTAGGGTAATTACTAAAGTACCCCTAAGTTGTTAGGACCATAACCAACTCTTTTGAACATCCTAGGTTAGGTACTAGGTTGTCTCTTACTTGTCTTAACCGAAATCTTGAAATTGCTTAGTGATTTCAATTTTGTCCATTTAAATTAATTAATTAAGTTGCTCAATTAATTAATTAAGTAACCTAGGGTAATTACTATAGTACCCCTAAGTTGTTAGGACCATAACCAACCTTTTGGACCATCCTAGGTTAGGTACTAGGTTGTCTCTTACTTAGTTATGCGGTTTGGTGTCACCCGATTAGGTCTTAGGTTGTCGGGTCCCTTAGTTAGTTATTTTTGGTTGGTAGTAGGTTATTTAGTTAGTTAGGTCAGTTAGTTAGGGTCTAGGACTGGTTAGGGAGTTTGGCCCTACGTGGTTGGACCCGCATGTGTGCCTGTCCCCAACAGCCCTAACCGAATTGGTTACGGTGGTCCCCTTTGCCGGTTTGCACATGTGCTTGCACATTTGCTGCTTGCACATTTGCTGCTTGCACTTTCCTAACTAACTATTTTTAAAGGTTCATATGGAATGTTATCTTATTGTCCCAAGGATCTTCATTATGTCCTTGGGCACTACTTAATCTACATGATCATTTAAATGGTTATGTGCTATGGTACTAGGCTTGACACTTGGATGCCTAGTACCTAATGTGTATATTGGGCATATATGAAGAATATAGTTATTTTAGCTTAGGGTATTAATTGCAGGTACAATTTCTAAACAAGCTTGGATTATATTATGCTTATTTGGGTATCTATAGAAATTGGCTAACACCCCTTAGCCAATTTTCTATACTATGCCCAATATTTCTCAATATTGGGCATTGGGATGCACATGTACCCCCAATACGCATTCTTAAAAACCTACTAGGATTTTCATTAGACATGTACTTTTCTGGAATGTTACAATGTGTAATGAATATAGAGCTCTTATATGTTGTGCATCATGAATTGAGTGTTATGTGTAATGTTGTGATATGTGTTGAAAGGAGTTGTGAAGTACTCTAATGAGCAGTGACTCATTATGATTTTATGTTGTTGTTGGTTAGGCTTCTAGTATTGAGTCTACCCTTACCCTCCAAAAAGATTTTAATGTCATTCGGGGATGAATTTTCCTAAGGGGAGGGGGATAATGTAACACTCCGGAAATGCCACGACTTAGACTAGAGCATAACCTATTGAATGATATATAAAATGATGTTTAACGAACTATATTAATGCTATAAGTTCATTTAGAAAAGGTTAGATCCAAAACGACAAAGAAAGACCTTAACGTTCAAAAACTAGCTAATTTGAACTAGTTGACGTGCCTATATTTTGTGAAGGTTTTGATATTTCACATGAAGTCTAAAATTAGTAAAAAGACTTGGGATAGGTATTATGTAGTACAAAGGGTCCAAACATCTAGTAAAGTCATCCCAAGGACCACACGAAGGGTCCTTGGGAAGAACCCAAACTTGGGCGAGTAGGATGCCAAAGGAGCCATCAAGCAAGAAGATTGGAGGGGCTGCTGCGCGATGTGCAGCCCACACGCAGTGTAATGCCTCAAGATTTGAGAGTCAGCCTCACGACGCGAGGCTGACACGAGGCTCACTGCCTCGACCAAGAATTTAGAAAAAGAATTTGAATTGGCCCCGCGACGCGCAGCCACTTCCCAGATTCGTTAAAGTCGTATTTTTGGTAATTTAACTTCAGAAAAAGATCGATGGTCTTTTGGGTATTTTATAGGAAGACTATATATGGATTAAAGGTCAGCTTAGGACACTTTTTACACACTAAATCAGATTCAAACAAATTTCTCTCATCTCTCTCAAGAACGCTCTCTTTTTGAAATGCAACTGAAGAACAAGAAAAGCTTAAGGAAGAAGACAAAGACTTCAAGATTTCCATTAATTTTTTGTGAAATATTCGTCAATAAGGTATGGGTTCTTCAATCTTGGGATTCCGTTTCCCTAGAGGTCCTTTCAAAGATGATTTTCAAGAATTCAACTTCTAGGGTTTTTACTCTACAAAATGGGGTTTCTTCCTAACTCTAGATTTATGACTATTGATGAAAAATAATGACTTTCCATGGTTAATTAAGTATGTATTGTTGAGAGTTTGACCTGTAATGTTTGAATTTCGTGGGAAGCATGTTCCCTCACTAAATAATGGTCTTGATTGGGTTATATATACTACTTGATAACATGTAATTGTTGGGATTGGGGCTATGACTTGAATGAACTTCTAAATGACCCTTTCCCTCATTCTACTTTACAAATTAGTCTTGTGTTTATGAGTTGAATAGTTAGTATTGATTATGCTATTGAGTATTTCACTATGTTGTTGGATGGTGGTTGTATATTGTACATAAGTTCTTCAATAAGGATCTTGGAAGCAAGAGGTAAGTCTTCTAAAGTCGTGATTACTCTATGATGTTTATGTTAGCATATAAATGATGTTACAATGCTAATGAAGTATGTATGATGATGCTATGAATATGTTGGGATATTTATATGTTAATTTGTCAGATCATGATAAGAATACGATAATGAAAGTTTATGATATTCTCTTGTATGCTTTACACAAGACGATTTATGATATGTTAATCTCACAAACGAAGGGTTACGATGAAAGGAAATTCTCCTATAATCCTAAAGAGATTATGATCATGTTTATACGAGGAGTTAATCTCCTATGACCTATGATAATATTTATGAATAAATGATGATTTAAAGATTATTCAAAAAGGGACTTAAGCTTAGCACCGATGGACTAGATATGAGAGGTGTCCCTTCCCTAGTTGGAAGGTAGGTTCATAATGATTTTCTCATGAGAAAGAGGCTGCCATGTAATGTGGAACTATTGGTATCTAATTCATCTTCTAGTTCTTGAACAATGTTGCTGCCATAGGATACTAGCTAGTTGATCCACCTAGAAAGCTATGTCATGTTTGGTTCTACTTTGGCCGGTAGATCACCTTCTTTCGGTGTGGGTTTTTATGACACCAGATTCCATGTTTATCTCACATGGTCTAATGTCAGTTAAGGCAAATTTTCCCTCAAGTAAAATGAAAGACAAGTAACCTAAACATTGCACAAGTTGACTCTAAGGGAAGTCCTAGGAGATTGTTCTAATGTAATATGATAACATGAAAGGTATGATGCTTATGGTACATGTTGTTACTCTTATATGAAGTTGGTTACGTTAATGAACATATTATTGGTCTATATTTCTTTATGAGGTGATGACTACTTATGTTACAAGTTCTATGAAGCAAAGCTTTACCTATTGTCTCCTATCTTATCTACATGGTTTTGTGGGGTTATGGGGATTCACATGACCATTGCACTTGTGGGTTGGGGATGCGATCATTGGTAAGTATTCTGCATGTTATGTTTATATGACCTATTCAATATGAAATGTTATCATGACTCTATGATTATATGTCTTTTATTATGATCATGCTTTATGTTGATGGAATCCTTAAATTGTATATGTTATATGGTATGTGCATTGAAGACATTTATATGACTTAGCATGCTTTCCAAAGAAATGATAAATGATCTTTTTTCATGCATGTCTTTAAATGTTATGTGCATATACCCATACATAGTACATGTGGCGTATTTATCCCATTACTTTATATTACTAAAAATGTAGGGTCCGGACCTTGAAGATTAAGAAGGTCGATTGAAGTAGCTTGGAACTCTTTCTCCAAGTGTTGGTAGGTCCTCATGTTTGGGGATGCTATCTTTTGGTTTTTCTAGCTTATGAAGACCGTAGTAATGATTAAGAATAATATTGATTCCATTTACGTTCTTTGGATTCTTTTGTATTAAGTCCTATATGGCATATTGACTTTTATTGGCTATGTCCAGATTCATACTCTTTAGATGGTTTTTTTTATGAGACAACTTTTAGAATATCTCTACGTATATTTTCATGATTATTACGTATGAATCCTAAGTATACTTCACATAGCATGAAAATATTTTAATTGTTCCGCAATTTTACCTAATGACATGTTATGACGAATGCTAAGGGCTTTTCTGAGTCTTCTGAGAGGACGATGACGCCTGTCGCATCTGTGGTGTGCACTTCGGATGTGACAGGTTGTCACATTTTTGATCACTTAAATACACCCAAAAATAACAAAATAAACCAACCAGGGTCAGGTTAGCACGTGGGGTGAATTTCCAATTCACCCCTTAATGAAGCAGTGTGGAAGCAGTGAAGTTACAGGTTGCATCGACGGGCACAGACGGGGCGCCGTCGACTGGTCGGCGGGCTATCCTTTTGCTCTGTCATTTGCGACTGCAACTGCTTCTTGGAAGGCTAATCTCACACTTTTAAGTGTTGAGAGACTCTTCCTATCGATGGGGTGTCAATTAAAGGATGGGGGGCGTCAGTTGGGGTTCCTCGATTGACACTTCTAAGGAAGTATCTCGACAGCCTTTGGGTCCTTCTTGAGGGCCTCTTGCGGGGTCCTTGGGGAGTCGTACCCGTACGTTTTTGACGTATATATATACCTTAACATGTCAAGGACCTTCTACATTAGTTTCACCCAAAACAAACACGTAAAACACATCCAGACATGCAAGGCACACTCAAGACACACATGCACGGCCCAAGGGCTAACGTTCAAACGTCTTGGACGCTTGACCTCCAAACTTCATGAAACTTAATATACTATCTAAATACATCATTATAACTCATATAAGGACTTCATAAGCTCATTACATACAAATATAAGCACATATAGACACATGAGGCACATAGGTGACTAGTAGTCGAACGTGTTAATCGTCCCTTGACGTTTGACTTCCAGTTCACCTAAATTATTAGTCACTGCCTCAATACCACATCATAAACTATTTTAGGACCTTATACCCTTATAAAAATATGTTAGTCTCTAGACACCCTAATTCATTTTGTGGTCTTACATTTTGGACCACATTTTTGAGTTGATAGGCCGCCAACTCGGCCATCTCAATTGAGGTCACACCAATAGCATAGAGAATCTTGTAGACCTCGTCGAGGAAATCTTAATGGTCTTCATCCGATTTTGAACCGAAGAAAACAGGTGGATTCATTCTAGTAATGTTTCTGAAATGAAATTCCATATTGTTGACATGATGATTAACTCGGGGTCCATCCTCCCTATTCACTTGAGTCGTCATGGCTTTGACTTGAGAAGTGACGGCATTGGCTTGAGAAGTCATGACTTGGGCCATGTTTAGAAAATCCGCCCTTATATCTTCATCGATCATCGATGGAGGAACAACCGGAACTTAATCACCTATAGAAACTTCTTCAAGTGGAGGCACTTGGTTGTCTTGTGGAAGAACTTGGTTGTCATTAGCTCCCAAATTAGCAATGCCTTTTTTGGACCTTCTTTCCGCTCGGCCCTTTTTGCCGCTGCATTTCGAGTATTCATACATATAACCATGATACAAGGTTTAGGTGAAAGAACATAACAAAACTCTAGAGGCACGACATAGGAATACAAGAAGGTGAGAGTTCCTAAGCATCACATAGTCTCTCAGTCATAAGTGTGGCGCGCTTCACAATTATTAATAAGAATTTACATCGACGTGGTTTAATGAGACATCATTTTTAGGGATATTCAACCTTATGCTCTGATAACAAGTTTGTCACATCCGGGGAGCACCCCTAGACGTAACCGGCATCGTCGTCCTCGGAGAGGACTAAGACTAGCCTCTTAGCATTCATCATTACATTCATAGGTTAAAAATGTAGAAAATCTAAAACTTTTTATCTACACTACTTCATGAGGTTTACATAGACCTCTCGCTTACACATACTATATTCATATCGTGTATACATAGCCCTTCATATAAAAAGATTACATAGTCCTCTACTTTTATGGCACATGTATAAGATACACAATATAGTCTAAAACTCGATGTCCCATATTAAACCGTCTAAACGGAGTCGAACAACATAGGCATAAGACCTTACACAATGTATAAATGCCACTTAGGGCTTAAAACAACAATATCTTGAAACAAGTAGAATGAAATGATCGTCCATAGACTATAACAAAGAAGCATAGCTAGAGTAATAACAAGGCATCATCCTCAGACTTAAAGACATACCCACATGGAGAATGATTCCAAGCCTTCCGTGACAACGGCCACAATCTCCTCAACGGCCGGAACCTAAAATGTTGGGGAAAAGGAAGAAATGGGGTTAGCACATCACTTGTACTAAGTATAGTATCATATGCACATACAACATAGAAATCATGCCAAAAAGGTACATTTATTCAAAAGCATGCAAAGTCACTTTAGAAATACCCTATGCATATTCAAGAGCCAATACAAGCCAATAAGTACATATTTCTTAAGTCACGATCGTGTACATCACAAGACCAACAATACCAAGTTTAGTCAAGTCAACATGCATATCAACATAATTGAGTACATAATCAAGACAACTATATCATCAAGTTATAATATCAACAAGCATGCATAAGAGTTTATAACATCATAACCTAAGCAAGACTATTACTCATACACCCCCATTAAGTCCACTAGTGCAATGACTAAGTAAGGCCCCATAACCTCACTGAACAAATTAAACCCAACAAGAACTATAAACAATGCCTAACTTTACATACCATATCATTAAGAGTAGACACCATCATACTTTAGCAATAGACACCAACCACATGTCATAAGTGAAACCATTAGCACATAGTGTCATTAACATATAAGAATAACATATACATATCATTTACATTTATACGCTTATAAGCACATAAGAACATCTTTCTAATACTTCCCTCAAGTCTAACTAGTGCAATGTATAGGTAGAGTCTCATACCCCTACCTAGACTAAGCCAAACCCCTTAGGTCATCCTAGTTAGAGTTTACTTTATTACTTCACTTTAACCTTTGGGAACATCTTGCCTTAACCTACATAGACCACATGAGCCAATGTGGAATCCGGTGACATGGAACCCTACACCGAAAGAAGGTGTACTACATGCCATGTATGTACCAAAACATGAACATAGCATCTATGTGGATCCCCTAACTAGTATTCCTATGGGTAAAACATAGTTCAAGAACTAGGATATGTATTTGTGACCCTCTTTATGCTACATGCATTATAGTCTCCAATCGCATTAGTATATTAGTGAACCTACCTTCCCTATGCGGGAAGGGACACTACTCAATCTAGTTCACTCGATGTTAAGCTAGAGTCCCTTTTGAATTGTCTTTCATTAACAATCATTACTTAGTTTTAGGTCATAGGGGTCTACCTCTTATATAGTCATAGTCATAGCTCAATAGGAATTGCATGAGTATTGTCCTTTCAATGCAATTCACACATGTGAGGTTAGCACATTTACATTCCATATCATAATAAGGCACATAGAAAATTCATCACCAACCTTATATCATTACATCCTATCCAACAACTCACAAGCAATAAATCAAGACATTTCAATTCAACATCATACCAACCCTAATCAATCTTATCATAAGGTATACTTAAATATAACTTCACACTAAACAGAAGTAATCATAATTGAAGTAAAGGGTTGAGATCACAAGACTTACAAAATCTCCTTCCAAAGTCATCATCCATGGTCTTATCATCTACCAATTTTCATCCAATAATAGGTGTAATAACATCATTCAAAAGTAATTAACACAATAACTAAGCCAATTGCATCAATACTATGAAATTTAACTTCAGTTCATGACCTATGGTTAGAGGAATATGGTTCGTCATGAATTATTCAAGAAATCTATCCAATCCCAACAATACATTACCCTAGGCAGTCCATGAATCAATTAGAATAGATAAAACAAGCCAAACAATCAATACATTCTTCAATTCCTATCAATTTATTAGCAAGATCCAAGATTTGGGGAAATTAGGGAAATTGGGGAATGTGACATGATCCACACGAAATTCCAATAATTAACATCAATTATTCAACAATATATATTCAATTAGCCATGGTAATCACAATTAGACATAATCAATTATCAATTTCAATGTTTAAAAGAAAACCCATTTATAGAAGAAAACCCTAAGAATTGGGATATTTTGAAATTAACTTTGAGAGGACCTCTTGGAGAAAGGAGTCAAAAGAGTGAAGAAACCATACCTTAATGATATTAATCCACAAAATTCAAGTGAAATCCTAGAGAAATTGGTCTTCTTCTCCAACCTTTCTTCTTCCTTCAATGGAGGTTGAATAGAGAGAAAAAGTTGAGAGAGGTGAGAGCTTTTGGGTTTTTATTTGGGGATTTTATTTGAGTGAGTAAAATGTGTGGTAAAATGATCTAAAATCAATATATAGATCTCCCACGAAATACCAAAATACCCCTCATTTATGTTGACCCTTTAATGAAGTCAAACTTGAATTCCAAATTTCAGATTTTCGTCGGGGAACAAGTCCGCGACGTGGAGCTTCTTCCGCAAGATTTTCTAAATTATTTTTTGAAACAGTAGATTCTGCGACCTTCCCGTGACGCAGACTTGATTTTTTACCAAAGGCCCACCAAGTCTGCGATGCGGACACATTTCTCCTATGTGTATTTTGGTTGCTGCTTTGGCAGCTTGCTTGGTCAAGTTTGGGGTCCTTTTGTGGACCCCTAGGGCGACCCTTGGGGGTCGGACATGGACGTTTTTATCCTATATACATGGTTTTACCTATTTAAAGTCATTTTACAAGTTTTAGACCTCATACAACACCTCCAAACCTTAACAAAACCTAAGGATGTTTCACTAGTTAAATTAGACTAGCTTCCGGACGTCTGGGACGTTCCTTGATGTCTTGACTCCAAAACTTCCCTAAAGGGTTTATTAACATTATTTTAGGCCATATACAAGTGTTTTTAATTTTATACCTACATCTGAGGCTCTAGATTAGGCTTTAGCCTTCCAGAGTATTACATGCACAGTGCAAGGAATCAACGAAATTCAATTTCAACAAGACTCCTAAACATAATGCAACATGCTACTATGATATTCTCTCTCTCACCATACTTCCCTACTTATGAGGAACCCATAACAATTAAAGAGAGAAAACTATAACTTACGGACATCATCATCATCATCCGGTTTTGTTCCTTTGGGTCAAAGAGCATAGAAACGATTCCTCTTTGGAGCACCACCATCCAGGGCATTAGGAAGAACTTTCTTGGCCTCTATTCCTCTAGCCGCAATAGTAGTACAATCTCTCACCTTGTGATCATCCTTCCCACAACCAAAGAACCCACTAGTACCGGCTAGACACTTCCCAAAGTGCTTCCTCCCACAAGTAGCACAAGTAGGATTAACCACTGGGAAACCACCACCTCTCACATAGTGAGCCTTAGGAGCACTAGAACCATCTTGATTTGGTGCCCTCTTCCTAAACAGAGGTTGAACTTGCTCATCGGCTCTTCCCCTCTTAGAATTCCTACTTCTCCTCCCAAGTTTAGACTCTTCAATGGATTGAGCATACACCATAATCCTAGATAGATTCATGTCACCATGGAGCATGGCCTTACGAAACTCTTCCTTCATAATATATGAAACACCGGTCAAGAACCTACTCATCTCATCCCTTGGGGTAGACACCAAGGATGAACATACTTAGACAGTAGGATAAACTTCAAGGAGTACTCTTCAACTCTCATGTTACCTTGCCTAAGGTTTATAAACTCCTCAATTTTAACCTCCCTATTCTCACAGGGAAAGTACCTTTCTAAGAATGCTTTCTTAAACTCTTCCAACTCTAAGGTACCGATTCAATAGGCCTACTATCCTTCCATTGAGTAAACCATACTTGAGCAACATCTTTCAATTTGTACGAAGCTAACTCAGCTTTTTCCCTAGAAGTCACTCCCATAGCATGCACTCTCTTTTACACCTCATCCAAGAAAGCTTGGGGATATTCTCCCACCTTAGAACCAAATAAGATAGAAGGATTCATCCTCACAAAGTCCCTCAATCTAGAGGTCATAATACTCTCCATAGCATTCATCCTAGGCCCAATGTCTCTATTAACTTGAGTTGTCAGATCTTGGAGGGTAAGGAGAACCTCTCTAATCTCCCCATTAGCCATAACAGGGGGAACCACCGGACCTCATCCCGTTGAGCCTAATTAGGGACTTGCTCACCTTGAGGAACATGCACATCATGTGGACCTTGTCTACATTGGGGCACTTGTTCACCTCGGGGAGAAACTCCCCCAATCACCACCTCCTCATCAACCCTCCTTGACGGTGTCCTCCTCGTATTCATCATTTATAAACATAAGAGATAACATTAAGAAAGGACACTTATAACTTTTAAATCTCTACGGAACGACACAAGAGTACAAAAGAAGGGAAACTCTATCGTCTTATAGACTCTCGCAGATGAATGTGTCACGATTCACACCAATGAACAAGACTCTACTAGACATGGCTTTTATGAGACTTTAGATCCTATATACTACTTCATAACCTTATGCTATGATACCATGTTTGTAACGACCCGCAAGTACACCGTAGAAGTTAGAGCACTGTTGGGTCGATACACGGCTTACACGATCTCTCGTAGGTCTTGTACAAGCTTTTAGACATCGTTCATTGCATAAAATATATGAAAAGTAGTGTGAAATTAAAACTTTTCACAACATATCTATAAAAAATCATTTATAGAAAACAATTGAAATGCTAAGTCTCAACGTAGCCAACTTAGACTTCATGAATATCTTTGGGTCACATCCCATAAAACAATCGAATACGAATTAACAAAGTCTATAACTAGAAAATCTAAACATATTGATGTCCTCGAATCGATTGAGGACATACCAAAACTTTTGCTTGAATGAGTGCTAGTATCCAAGCTTCACCTCAACCAACTCTTCTCAAACTCCACCTACACCTTTAAAAGTAAACAACATATGGAATTAGCACATTGTATGTACTAAGTAGGTGATATGCAATAAAATCATGCTAAACGGACATTTGTGTGAAACATGCTCTTTTTGAGAAAATCTCATAAGACAATTATAAGAGTCACTTACAAGTAAACATAAATACATATAAGTCATATTCCACAATATAGCATCAACATCACTTCAAACCATATAAACGTATACACCTCTCACCAAAGGTTATCCTAAGACATACTTAACTAAGACAAGAAGAGACCGCTCATACACCCTCTTCAAGCCTACCTAAACAGTCCTTAAGACTATCTAAGATAAGATTGCTCCCTTTTCCTTTAATTTAATCACCACCTAAGGTTGCTCCAAGATTCACCTAAGTAGGAAAAAAAGAGACCACCCATACACCCTCTTCAAGCTTACCTAAGCAACCCTCAAAGCTAACCTAGATAGAGGAAATTCGATTCAACATACATTTATCTAAAGCCATAATAATTCCATAAGTCAATTAAGAGACATTACATTCATTAAGGACTTCACATAAGGGTTCTAGAAAGATGCAGGGAACCTACACTCTAGCACCATCAAGCCTACTCGTGCCATGTCTAGATAGTGTCTCATTCCACTACCTAAACGTTGTACAACGTATGAAATTCTAGAATGTATCCCACATGATGAGAATAGGCAATAATCAAAATTGACCATATTATCTAGGCATGGAATCCAGAGTCTACCCTACTCCGATGGAGGGTGTTCTACTTTCCAAGGGTAGAACTAGGACACAACCCATGTTGACACATGGTTAAGGAATATACAGGACTTTTATGCACTCTAGTCTCATTCTCAAGTAGAGCAACATTGCACTATAGTCTCCTTCTAAAGTAGAGCTATAACCCATAACATATTCACTTGGTGCTAGCCTTTGTTCTCATATAGTAGTTCAATAAAAAGGGGCATATGAAAAGGTACCATCTCTTAGTCATTACCTATTCATAATGCACCTACCAATTATGGGTCCACTAGGGCCACTCAATGGTTTATAAGGATAGATCATTCTTAACCTTCTTTCTATATAGAAGGTTCCACATATTAGTCATGCTTATAAGGGCATCATCTTGGGTCTACCGATCCTAGACTTTGATTCAACATTCATCCGTACACATTCAAGACACACACATCATCTTCATATCACATATACAATAGTGTTCAAGTATCATATAGGAGTAACCAAGTCAACCTATCAAGATACACTAGTAACACAACTAGAGACATCACCCTAGTCTATCATAAGCACATATAGTTAATTAGGAGAGTTCAATCTCACACATACACATATATCACATAGTCCTTCACATTGATCATATTCAAGTCATAACATCATAATATCACTATACATAATGTAATGCCGACAACGCCATGTTCAATACAATTCATAAAGTAATGTCGACGAGGCCACGTTCATCACATTTATAGCACATAAGCATCGCCACCATAAGTGTACCATACCAACCAACACAATTAATATCTATACTACACAATATAAGGAGATTAGGTCAACTTACCCCAATCCATCATCAACACCAACAATCCTTTAGCCAATTCAACCAATACAATACACCAAGGCTCTTACCGATAGCCATAGTCACCAATTCAATCCAATAAACAAACTATACATTTGATCTATCAAGATACTATATGAAAATCATCCAATTAAGGTAGCCTATAAACAATTCTAACATAATTCATACATATATCAATAGCCCATAACAATCTACATAAGAATCCAATAATATTAAGTCATGATCAAATCACCCATATTAGAGACAAAATAGGATTTCATGATTTTCATAGGTTCATACGAATTTAATATAAAATCATTCAATTAACATAAATTATATCGTAAAACATTGTTTCAAATCGTTTCATGCAAGCACCCATGGGTAGAGATGAAAATAGGAGAATTCATGCTTAGATCATCTTTGAAACCATTTGAAATTGGCTCCTTGAATAGAAGAGGATTCAAGGATGAAGCACCTTACCTTATTATACAAGATTAGCTCACGAAATGGATGGAAAAAAGGCTTGAAAATTTGTCTTCTTCCTTGGAGCTTCAAATCTACAACAATGGAGGTTTTGGAGAAAAGAATGGAGAGGTTTTGTTTTGTGTTGACGGTTTAACTTTGATTAATGATTTTAGGGGTTTAAAAAGACTTAATAACCATCAATAACTCATCCCCAAATTACCCAAAATACCTCTGCACTTATTGGACAATTTAACCAACTCCAATTTAACATAAAAACGACGAGACCAAAACTGGGAGTTTATTGCATGTCGCGGAGGCATTTTTGATTCTTGGTTCTGGAAAATTTCAAAACAAAATGGTTCGTGAAGGCCGGCGTAGCAGGGTAAGATTTTCACCTATTCTAATGTCAGTTGCGCGATGTGCAGCCATTGCCATATCGTGGCCGGCGCGGCAGCTTGTATTAGCCATGTTTGGTTCCTCCTTGGGGACCCTTAGGCTGGTCCCCGGGGCATCGTTATCAGACGTTTTGACCCTTTACATATCAGGCTATGTATATGAAACATCGATACTCAATTTCACCCTCCAACCATCCCCCAAGACTTCACTGCAAAACACCACGACACACTAGTTCAACTTCGACTAGTTCCGGACGTCTTGGACATTCTTGGACGGTTGACATCCAATGTCACATCCGCGGAGCACCCCTTAGACCTAACCGTCATCGTCATCCTGGAAGAGGAGTAATACTAGCCTCTTAGCTTACATCATTACATTTATAGGTTAAAAATGTGGAAAATTTAAAACATTTTGGTTACTTGTACATTAGGGTTTACTTAGACCTCTCGCTTACACAAAATATATATTTATCGAGTATACATAGACCCTTCTTATAAGAAGATTACATAGTTTTCAACTTTTATTGCAGGTACATAGTATAAGATGTTCTCATACGAAGTCTATAACATTGTCTCATATTAAACCGTCTAGACAGGTGTATAACAATTTGGGCATAGCCCTTACATCAACAATCATATCCACATATAGGCTTTACAATTATAGTACCAAAATCAAAGAGAATGAACAAAGTGTCTTTAAGACTAAACAACATCCAATAGGTAGATAATGACATCCTCCTCGAAAAGTGAGGACCTCCCAAACTTGGAAGATAAGAATCCAAGTAGTCTTCAAATGACCTTCTACTAAGCTCAACGGCCCGATCCTACATTTGTAGTAAGCATAAAAGATGGGTTAGTACACACTTGTACTAAGTATGAGTATATGCACATTAAACAATTGAAATCATGATAAAGAGGACATTTTCTCAAAACCATGCTAAAGTACTTTGAAAAGCCTTATGCACAATAAAGAACCCATATAAGCCAATAATAACATAATCCATAATTCAAACCCATGTACGACACAAGACCAACAGCAACAAGTAATAGTCAAGTCAACATATACAAGAGTTTATAACATCAAAATATAAGAAAAACCCTTATACATAACTCACCATTTAGACTACAATTGCAATGACCAAGCAAAGCCCCATAACCTTACTCAATCAAGTAAACCAAACAAAGGATCACAAGTAATGCCCAACTCAACATCACATATCATCAATAGTAGTCATCATCATATTTAGCAATATAGACCAATAGCATATTCATCAATGAAATTAAAATCATACAGGATCATCAACATGTAAAGTCAACATAAGCATATTATTTACTTTATAAGATCATTAAGAACATCCATCTAGGACTTTTCTCAAAGCCAACTAGTGCAATTCCTAGATAGAGTCCCATACCCCTACCTAGACTAAGACAACCTCTCAAGTCACCCTAGTTAGGGTTCAAACCATTACTTCATTTTACTTTCTGGAACACTTTCCTTAACTGACATAGACCACAAGATCTAAGTGTAGAATTCGGTGTTGTAAAACCTTACACCGATGGAAGGCAGACTACCGGCCAAAGTACTACCAAACATGAACATAGCATCTCGGTGGATCCACTAGCTAGTATTCCTATGGTTACAACATAGTTAAAGCACTAGGAGATATGAATTGAACCATCTACATGCCTATTAGCATTTGAGCCCTCATCTCATAAGAATCCATTGGGTGAGTGTCCCTCATAGGGGAGTCTACACCTCATGTGGAACTATAGGATGAATCTTCCTATAAGGGAAGCCAAAACCTCTCATTATCAAGTTCACTCGATGCTAAGATAACTTCCTTTTGAAATGTCTTTCTGTATTAGTCATCACTTAGTTTAGGTCATAGGGTCTAATCCTTTATATAGTCATTGTCATTTAGATCAATAGGTATTGCATGAGAATATCCTTTCATGGCAACCCTCATATGTGAGAGTAGCATATCATCATCATCATTTCATAATAAGGCACATAGGCAAGTCATCACCAACCTTATATCATTTCATCTTAAGAATAATCTCATAATCACATAGTCAAGACATTTCAATTCAACATCATACCAACATCTACATAGGTTATTCACAAGGTATACTGCAATTGAACTATAACCCATAATAATTCCATAAGTCAATTAAGAGACATTACATTCATTAAGGACTTCACATAAGGGTTTTAGAAAGATGCAGGGAACCTACACTCTAGCACCATCAAGCCTACTCGTGCCATGTCTAGATAGTGTCTCATTCCACTACCTAAACGTTGTACAACGTATGAAATTCTAAAATATATACCACATGATGAGAATAGGCAATAATCAAAATCAACCATATTATCTAGGCATGGAATCCAGAGTCTACCCTACTCCGATGGAGGGTGTTCTACTTTCCAAGGGTAGAACTAGGACACAACCCATGTTGACACATGGTTAACGAATATACAGGTCTTCTATGCACTCTAGTCTCATTCTCAAGTAGAGCTACATTGCACTCTAGTATCCTTCTAAAGTAGAGATATAACCCATAACATATTCACTTGGTGCTAGCCTTTGTTCTCATATAGTAGTTCAATAAAAAGGGGCATATGAAAAGGTACCATCTCTTAGTCATTACCTAGTCATAATGCACCTACCAATTATGGGTCCACTAGGGCCACTCAATGGTTTATAAGGATAGATCATTCTTAACCTTCTTTCTATATAGAAGGTTCCACATATTAGTCATGCTTATAAGGGCATCATCTTGGGTCTACCGATCCTAGACTTTGATTCAACATTTATCCATACACATTCAAGACACACACATCATCTTCATATCACATATACAATAGTGTTCAAGTATCATATAGGAGTAACCAAGTCAACCTATCAAGATACACTAGTAACACAACTAGAAACATCACCCTAGTCTATCATAAGCACATATAGTTAATTAGGAGAGTTCAATCTCACACATACACATATATCACATAGTCCTTCACATTGATCATATTCAAGTCATAACATCATAATATCACTATACATAATGTAATGCCGACAACGCCATGTTCAATACAATTCATAAAGTAATGTCGACGAGGCCACGTTCATCACATTTATAGCACATAAGCATCGCCACCATAAGTGTACCATACCAACCAACACAATTAATATCTATACTACACAATATAAGGAGATTAGGTCAACTTACCCCAATCCATCATCAACACCAACAATCCTTTAGCCAATTCAACCAATACAATACACCAAGGCTCTTACCGATAGCCATAGTCACCAATTCAATCCAATAAACAAACTATACATTTGATCTATCAAGATACTATATGAAAATCATCCAATTAAGGCAGCCTATGAACAATTCTAACATAATTCATATATATATCAATAGCCCATAACAATCTACATAAGAATCCAATAATATTAAGTCATGATCAAATCACCCATATTAGAGACAAAATAGGATTTCATGATTTTCATAGGTTCATACGAATTTAATATAAAATCATTCAATTAACATAAATTATATCGTAAAACATTGTTTCAAATCGTTTCATGCAAGCACCCATGGGTAGAGATGAAAATAGGAGAATTCATGCTTAGATCATCTTTGAAATAATTTGGAATTGGCTCCTTGAATAGAAGAGGATTCAAGGATGAAGCACCTTACCTTATTATACAAGATTAGCTCACGAAATTGATGGAAAAAAGGCTTGAAAATTTGCCTTCTTCCTTGGAGCTTCAAATCTACAACAATGGAGGTTTTGGAGAAAAGAATGGAGAGGTTTTGTTTTGTGTTGACGGTTTAACTTTGATTAATGATTTTAGGGGTTTAAAAAGATTTAATAACCGTCAATAACTCATCCCCAAATTACCCAAAATACCTCTGCACTTATTGGATAATTTAACCAACTCCAATTTAACATAAAAACGACGAGACCAAAACTGGGAGTTTATTGCATGTCGCGGAGGCATTTTTGATTCTTGGTTTTGGAAAATTTCAAAACAAAATGGTTCGTGAAGGCCGGTGTAGCAGGGTAAGATTTTCGCCTATTCCAATGTCAGTTGCGCGATGTACAGCCATTGCCATATCGTGGACGGCGCGGCAGCTTGTATTAGCCATGTTTGGTTCCTCCTTGGGGACCCTTAGGCTGGTCCCCGGGGCATCGTTGTCAGACGTTTTGACCCTTTACATATCAGGCTATGTATATGAAACATCGATACTCAATTTCACCCTCAAACCATCCCCCAAGACTTCACTGCAAAACACCATGACACACTAGTTCAACTTCGACTAGTTCCGGACGTCTTGGACATTCTTGGACGGTTGACATCCAATGTCACATCCGCGGAGCACCCCTTAGACCTAACCGTCATCGTCATCCTGGAAGAGGAGTAATACTAGCCTCTTAGCTTACATCATTACATTTATAGGTTAAAAATGTGGAAAATTTAAAACATTTTGGTTACTTGTACATTAGGGTTTACTTAGACCTCTCGCTTACACAAAATATATATTTATCGAGTATACATAGACCCTTCTTATAAGAAGATTACAAAGTTTTCAACTTTTATTGCAGGTACATAGTATAAGATGTTCTCATAAGAAGTCTATAACATTGTCTCATATTAAACCGTCTAGACAGGTGTATAACAATTTGGGCATAGCCCTTACATCAACAATCATAGCCACATATAGGCTTTACAATTATAGTACCAAAATCAAAGAGAATGAACAAAGTGTCTTTAAGACTAAACAACATCCAATAGGTAGATAATGACATCCTCCTCGAAAAGTGAGGACCTCCCAAACTTGGAAGATAAGAATCCAAGTAGTCTTCAAATGACCTTCTACTAAGCTCAACGGCCCGATCCTACATTTGTAGTAAGCATAAAAGATGGGTTAGTACACACTTGTACTAAGTATGAGTATATGCACATTAAACAATTGAAATCATGATAAAGAGGACATTTTCTCAAAACCATGCTAAAGTACTTTGAAAAGCCTTATGCACAATAAAGAACCCATATAAGCCAATAATAACATAATCCATAATTCAAACCCATGTACGACACAAGACCAACAGCAACAAGTAATAGTCAAGTCAACATATACAAGAGTTCATAACATCAAAATATAAGAAAAACCCTTATACATAACTCACCATTTAGACTACAATTGCAATGACCAAGCAAAGCCCCATAACCTTACTCAATCAAGTAAACCAAACAAAGGATCACAAGTAATGCCCAACTCAACATCACATATCATCAATAGTAGTCATCATCATATTTAGCAATATAGACCAATAGCATATTCATCAATGAAATTAAAATCATACAGGATCATCAACATGTAAAGTCAACATAAGCATATTATTTACTTTATAAGATCATTAAGAACATCCATCTAGGACTTTCCTCAAAGCCAACTAGTGCAATTCCTAGATAGAGTCCCATACCCCTACCTAGACTAAGACAACCTCTCAAGTCACCCTAGTTAGGGTTCAAACCATTACTTCATTTTACTTTCTGGAACACTTTCCTTAACTGACATAGACCACAAGATCTAAGTGTAGAATTCGGTGTTGTAAAACCTTACACCGATGGAAGGCGGACTACCGGCCAAAGTACTACCAAACATGAACATAGCATCTCGGTGGATCCACTAGCTAGTATTCCTATGGTTACAACATAGTTAAAGCACTAGGAGATATGAATTGAACCATCTACATGCCTATTAGCATTTGAGCCCTCATCTCATAAGAATCCATTGGGTGAGTGTCCCTCATAGAGGAGTCTACACCTCATGTGGAACTATAGGATGAATCTTCCTATAAGGGAAGCCAAAACCTCTCGTTATCAAGTTCACTCGATGATAAGATAACTTCCTTTTGAAATGTCTTTCTGTATTAGTCATCACTTAGTTTAGGTCATAGGGTCGAATCCCTTATATAGTCATTGTCATTTAGATCAATAGGTATTGCATGAGAATATCCTTTCATGGCAACCCTCATATGTGAGAGTAGCATATCATCATCATCATTTCATAATAAGGCACATAGGCAAGTCATCACCAACCTTATATCATTTCATCTTAAGAATAATCTCACAATCACATAGTCAAGACATTTCAATTCAACATCATACCAACATCTACATAGGTTATTCACAAGGTATACTGCAATTGAACTATAACCCATAATAATTCCATAAGTCAATTAAGAGACATTACATTCATTAAGGACTTCACATAAGGGTTCTAGAAAGATGCAGGGAACCTACACTCTAGCACCATCAAGCCTACTCGTGCCATGTCTAGATAGTGTCTCATTCCACTACCTAAACGTTGTACAACGTATGAAATTCTAAAATATATACCACATGATGAGAATAGGCAATAATCAAAATCGACCATATTATCTAGGCATGGAATCCAGAGTCTACCCTACTCCGATGGAGGGTGTTCTACTTTTCAAGGGTAGAACTAGGACACAACCCATGTTGACACATGGTTAAGGAATATACAGGTCTTCTATGCACTCTAGTCTCATTCTCAAGTAGAGCTACATTGCACTCTAGTCTCCTTCTAAAGAGCTATAACCCATAACATATTCACTTGGTGCTAGCCTTTGTTCTCATATAGTAGTTCAATAAAAAGGGGC
Source organism: Solanum sitiens (assembly GCA_016801875.1). Taxonomy (NCBI): domain Eukaryota; kingdom Viridiplantae; phylum Streptophyta; class Magnoliopsida; order Solanales; family Solanaceae; genus Solanum; species Solanum sitiens. The sequence goes on along the minus strand of JABWTJ010000057.1, from coordinate 3,290,767 downwards.
ATATGAAAAGGTACCATCTCTTAGTCATTACCTAGTCATAATGCAACTACCAATTATGGGTCCACTAGGGACACTCAATGGTTTATAAGGATAGATCATTCTTAACCTTCTTTCTATATAGAAGATTCCACATATTAGTCATGCTTATAAGGGCATCATCTTGGGTCTACCGATCCTAGACTTTGATTCAACATTCATCCATACACATTCAAGACACACACATCATCTTCATATCACATATACAATAGTGTTCAAGTATCATATAGGAGTAACAAGTCAACCTATCAAGATACACTAGTAACACAACTAGAGACATCACCCTAGTCTATCATAAGCACATATAGTTAATTAGGAGAGTTCAATCTCACACATACACATATATCACATAGTCCTTCACATTGATCATATTCAAGTCATAACATGATAATATCACTATACATAATGTAATGCCGACAACGCCATGTTCAATACAATTCATAAAGTAATGTCGACGAGGCCACGTTCATCACATTTATAGCACATAAGCATCGCCACTATAAGTATACCATACCAACCAACACAATTAATATCTATACTACACAATATAAGGAGATTAGGTCAACTTACCCCAATCCATCATCAACACCAACAATCCTTTAGCCAAGCCAATTCAACCAATACAATACACCAAGGCTCTTATCGATAGCCATAGTCACCAATTCAATCCAATAAACAAACTATACATTTGAAAATCATCCAATTAAGGCAGCCTATAAACAATTCTAACATAATTCATACATATATCAATAGCCCATAACAATCTACATAAGAATCCAATAATATTAAGTCATGATCAAATCACCCATATTAGAGACAAAATAGGATTTCATGATTTTCATAGGTTCATACGAATTTAATATAAAATCATTCAATTAATATAAATTATATCATAAAACATTGTTTCAAATCGTTTCATGCAAGCACCCATGGCTAGAGATGAAAATAGGAGAATTCATGCTTAGATCATCTTTGAAACCATTTGGAATTGGCTCCTTAAATAGAAGAGGATTCAAGGATGAAGCACCTTACCTTATTATACAAGATTAGCTCACGAAATTGATGGAAAAAAGGCTTGAAAATTTGTCTTCTTCCTTGGAGCTTCAAATCTACAACAATGGAGGTTTTTGAGAAAGGAATGGAGAGGTTTTGTTTTGTGTTGACGGTTTAACTTTGATTAATGATTTTAGGGATTTAAAAAGACTTAATAACCGTCAATAACTCATCCCCAAATTACCCAAAATACCTCTGCACTTATTGGACAATTTAACCAACTCCAATTTGACATAAAAACGACGAGACCAAAACTGGGAGTTTATTGCATGTCGCGGAGGCATTTTTGATTCTTGGTTCTGGAAAATTTCAAAACAAAATGGTAAGTGAAGGCCGCGCGTAGCAGGGTAAGATTTTTCCCAATTCCAATGTCAGTTGCGCGATGCGCAGCCATTTCCATATCGTGGCCGGCGCGGCACCTTGCATTGGCCATGTTTGGTTCCTCCTATGGGACCCTTAGGCTGGTCCCCGGGGCATCGTTATCAGACGTTTTGACCCTTTACATATCAGGCAATGTATAGGAAACATCAATACTCAATTTCACCCTCAAACCATCCCCCAAGACTTCACTGTAAAACACCACGACACACTAGTTCAACTTCGACTAGTTCCGGACGTCTTGGACATTCTTGGACGGTTGACATCCAATGTCACATCCGGGGAGCACCGCTTAGACCTAACCGTCATCGTCGTCCTGGAAGAGGAGTAATACTAGCCTCTTAGCTTAAATCATTACATTTATAGGTTAAAAATGTGGAAAACTTAAAACATTTTGGTTACTTGTACATTATGGTTTACTTAGACCTCTCGCTTACACAAAATATATATTTATCAAGCATACATAGACCCTTCTTATAAGAAGATTACATAGTCTTAAACTTTTATTGCAGGTACATAGTATAAGATGTTCTCATAAGAAGTCTATAACATTGTCTCATATTAAACCGTCTAGACAAGAGTATAACAATTTGGGCATAGCCCTTACATCAACAATCATAGCCACATATAGGCTTTACAATTATAGTACCAAAATCAAAGAGAATGAACAAAGTGTCTTTAAGACTAAACAACATCCAATAGGTAGATAATGACATCGTCCTCGAAAAGTGAGGACCTCCCAAACTTGGAAGATAAGAATCCAAGTAGTCTTCAAATGACCTTCTACTAAGCTCAACGGCCCGATCCTACATTTGTAGTAAGCATAAAAGATGGGTTAGTACACACTTGTACTAAGTATGAGTATATGCACATTAAGCAATTGAAATCATGATAAAGAGGACATTTTTTCAAAACCATGCTAAAGTACTTTGAAAAGCCTTATGCACAATAAAGAACCCATATAAGCCAATAATAACATAATCCATAATTCAAACCCATGTACGACACAAGACCAACAGCAACAAGTAATAGTCAAGTTAACATATACAAGAGTTCATAACATCAAAATATACGAAAAACCCTTATACATAACTCTCCATTTAGACTACAATTTCAATGACCAAGTAAAGCCCCATAACCTTACTCAATCAAGTAAACCAAACAAAGGATCATAAGTAATGCCCAACTCAACATCACATATCATCAATAGTAGTCATCATCATATTTAGCAATATAGACCAATAGCATATTCATCAATGAAATTAAAATCATACAGGATCATCAACATGTAAAGTCAACATAAGCATATTATTTACTTTATAAGATCATTAAGAACATCCATCTAGGACTTTTCTCAAAGCCAACTAGTGCAATTCCTAGATAGAGTCCCATACCCCTACCTGGACTAAGACAACCTCTCAAGTCACCCTAGTTAGGGTTCAAACCATTACTTCATTTTACTTTCTGGAACACTTTCCTTAACCGACATAGACCACAAGATCTAAGTGTAGAATCCGATGTTGTAAAACCTTACACCGATGGAAGGCGGACTACCGGCCAAAGTACTACCAAACATGAACATAGCATCTCGGTGGATCCACTAGCTAGTATTCCTATGGTTACAACATAGTTAAAGTACTAGGAGATATGAATTGAACCATCTACATGCCTATTAGCATTTGAGCCCTCATCTCATAAGAATCCATTGGGTGAGTGTCCCTCATAGGGGAGTCTACACCTCATGAGGAACTATAGGGTGAATCTTCCTATAAGGGAAGCCAAAACCTCTCATTATCAAGTGCACTCGATGCTAAGATAACTTCCTTTTGATGTCTTTCTGTATTAGTCATCACTTAGTTTAGGTCATAGGGTCTAATCACTTATATAGTCATTCTCATTTAGATCAATAAGTATTGCATGAGAATATCCTTTCATGGCAACCCTCATATGTGAGAGTAGCATATCATCATCATCATTTCATAATAAGGCACATAGGCAAGTCATCACCAACCTTATATCATTTCATCTTAAGAATAATCTCACAATCACATAGTCAAGACATTTCAATTCAACATCATACCAACATCTAAATAGGTTATTCACAAGGTATACTGCAGTTGAACTACATCCTCAATCAATAATCATCATAATTGAAGTAAAGGTTAGGATCATGAAGACTTACCAAATCTCATTCAAAAGACATAATCATGGTCTTACCATCAATCAACCAATTACATCCAATAATAGGTGTAGCAACATCAATCAATGGTAATTAATACAAGAGCTAGGTCAATTGCATCATCACTATCCCAATTAACATCAAATTATAACATAGAGTTTGGGGAATTATGGTTCATCATGAATTCATTAAGAATTAGAGCTTTTAGGTTTGTTTTGGTAATTGGGTAAAGCGTGAGTAAAGATAACTTAAAAATGACCCTTAGGCTATATATAATCACCCCTAAATTACCCAAAACACCCCTTACATAAATTGGTCTTTGTGTGAAGTCAAAATACCAAAAATATGATTTTACCGAATCTGAGAAGTGGCTCCGCGTCGCGAGGATAATTCCAATTTTTATTTTTGAAAAAGTGATCTGAGGCAGTAGGGTCCGTGTGGGCTGCGCGTCGCACATCAGCTCTTTGAATCTTGACTCACGCAGGCTACTTTGGCAGCTTGCCCACCCATGTCGGGGTCCTCCTCAAGGACCATTCAAGGGGGTCCTTTGGGAGTCATTATCATACGTTTATACCCTCTATACTACACTCTACCTAACCAAAGTCCTTTTACAAGTTTTAGACTCCATTTTACCCTCTCAAACTACCCCAAACATCGCAATGTCAACTAGTTCAATTAAGCTAGTTTTCGGACGTCATGGTCGTTCCTTAATGTCTTCACTCTATAACTTCTCAGATGAATTATAAACATTATCGTAGGTCTTAAAACAGTATCTAAACCCTTATACACTCATTTTAAGCTCTTTTTTTGGTCTCAACTTTTCGGAGTGTTACACTATCCTCGCTTAAGAACATTCGTCCCCGAATAACACTAAACTTTTAAAAGGAGAAGGATAGACTCAAGACTAGCAGCCCAGCCAACAATATGCTACAACATCATCATGAGTTACAACTCAAATCAACATAATAATATGGCATTTACACAATGACTCAAAACATCAATTTTACATATAATGGCTCAAAGTCACAACTTAAGGAATTTCCTTCTCATAACAACAACAGGAGTTCCACATATCATTAAAGAGTCAATTATGCCAAAGTTCCTTTCTCAACATATCAACATATTCAATATCAGATTATGAAGACAACAACGTACAAAGTACACAAATAAGTGCAAGTCAAGCAAAAGAGCATTTTCCCATGATAATTCATTTTATCATAAGTCTTCTTTTTTTTTACCATAAATATGCATATCTTTTTAAAACAAGTCAAAGTCAAATAAAATCATTATTTTCATTATTAATAGGAATAACAAACCTTAATTATCAAAGAGATAATGATAACGGGACTTCATATCGGCCCCGGCATACCATGTTGCTCCTTGAACTAGGTGGTTTCTCCATAGAACTTTTATGGAGGCCACCTCTTTGTTCCTCAACTTCTTAACTTGTCGATCAAGGATTTGAACCGGAACCTACTCATAGTAAAGGTTCTCATCAACTCCAAGACCTTCAATAGGAGGAATGGACTCGGGATCACCAATGCACTTCTTATGCATGGATACATAGAAAACAGGGTGAACCGAAGATAGCTCACTAGGTAATCTCAACTCATAAACAACCTTGACCACTCTTTGCAAAATTTCATAGGTACCCACATAACGAGGAATCAACTTACCTTTCTTCCCAAACCTCATCACCCCTTTCATGGGTGAAATTTTCAAGTACACTTTATCACCTTCTTCAAACTCTAGCTCTCTTCTCCTATTGTTAGCGTAAGACTTTTGTCGATTATAGGCTGTTTTCAATCGGTCCCTTATCATATGGACATTATTTAAAGCATCATTAACCAAGACGGGACAAAAAAGTGAAAACTCACAAACTTCGAACCACCCTACCGGAGATCTACATCTCTTACCATACAAAGCTTCAAAAGGAGCCATGGATATGGACGAATGGTAACTATTGTTATAAGAGAACTCCACCAAAGGCAAGTGCTCATCCCAACTTCCCTTAAAGTTAATGTCACAAGCTCTAAGCATATCCTCAAGGGTTTGAATAGTATGCTCCGCTTGACCATCCGTTTAGGGATGAAAAGCGGTGCTCAACTTAACTCTTGTACCCAACCCTTTTTGAAATGATCTCCAAAACCTAGATGTGAATTGTGTGCCCCTATCCGATAAGATGGATAACAGAATACCATAAAGACTTACAATCTCACCTATTAAGATCTTTGCATAATCCTCCGCCGAGTAAGTGGACTTAACAGGAATAAAGTGAGCAGATTTGGTCAATCTATCCACTACTACCCATATTGAGTCATGTTATCATCGAGTCTTCGGCAAACCCACTATAAGGTCCAAGTTAATTTATTGCCACTTCCAAGTAGGAATTTGGATTTCTTGAAGTAAACCACTCAGCTTCAATTGTTCGGCTTCAAATTTTTGCAATTTGGACACCTGCAACAAAATCCGTTATGTCCTTTTTCATGTTATCCCACCAAAACACTCCTCTAAGGTCATGATACATCTTAGTAGAACCCGGATGAATTGAATGACAGGAACCATGAGCTTCCTCAAGAATACGGTTTCTCAAATCATCAACATTGGGTACACACAACATATCTTGATACCTCAAAACACCATCCCCCAAGGAGAATGACTCATTAAGCTTACCAAGAACCGATTCTTTCAACTCCATCAATGCCAATTCAAGGTGTTGCTTAGACTTCACCTCAACCACCAAAGACGATTCGGACTTATGGTGGACCACAAATCCACGATAAGGAGAATCTTCCAACCTTACACCCAGACGAGGCAGCCTATGAACATCTTTAACTAGATCTTTCTTTGCTTCTTCTACATGGGACACACTACCCATATTCATACGACTTAGAGCATCTTCCAACACATTGGCCTTTTTGGGGTGTTAGATAACACTCATGTCAAAATCTTTAAACAACTCTAACAATCTCCGTTGCTAGAGATTCAACTCCTTTTGAGTGAACACATATTGGAGACTTTTATGGTACGTATACACATCAACATGAACACCATAGAGATAATTCCTCCATATTTTGAAGGCAAATACCACCGCCGCCAACTCAAGGTCATGAGTTGGGTATTTCTTCTCATGAACATTGAGTTGCCAAGAAGCATAGACTATAACTTTGCCATGTTGCATAAGAACACACCCCAACCCGACTTAGGATGCATCAATATACCATAAAATCTTTAGTACCCTCCGTTAGGGTCAATATCGGAGCGGAAGTAAGCCTATCCTTCAACATTTGGAAGTTTCTTTCACATGCTTCCGACCACTCAAATTTCATATTCTTTTGAGTCAAGGTTGTCAAAGGGGAAGCAATGGATGAAAACTCGTCGACAAACCTTCTATAATAATTGGCTAGGCCTAAGAAACTTCTAATACACGTAGGAGACAAAGGTCTAGGCCAATTTTTCACCGCTTCAGTCTTCGTTGGATCAACCTCAACACCCTCACTAGAGATGATATGACCAAGAAACGCTACCGACCTCAACCAAAACTCACATTTGTTATACTTGAAAAATAATTAGTGTTCTTTTAGGACTTGCAAAACCACTCTCAAATGGTCTACATGCTCACCCTCATTTTTCGAATGTACCAAGATGTCGTCAATGAACACAATGACAAATGAATTTAGGTAACTTCGAAACACCCTATTCATTAGGTCCATAAACGCCGCTTGAGCATTAGTCAACCCAAATAACATCACTAGAAATTCATAATTACCATATCTAGTTCGAAAGGACGTCTTAGGTATGTCTTCCCCTCTCCCTAAGTTGGTGATAACCCAAACTCAAGTCAATCTTATAAAAGTAACTCAAACCTTGGAGTTGATTAAATATATCAACAATCCTTAGGGGAGGGTAATTGTTCTTAGTGGTGACTTTGTTGAGTTGTCGATAATCTATGCACATTCTAAGGGACCCATCCTTCTTTTTCACAAACAATACAGGAGCACCCCATGGAGAAATACTAGGCCGAATGAAACTTTTGTCTAGTAGATCTTTGAGTTGAGCCTTAAAATCTTTCAATTCGGTCGGATCCATCCGATAAGGAGTAATTAAAATGGGATTTTTATCCGGTAGCAAGTCAATACCAAAATTAATTTCCCATCGGGAGGAATACCGGGAAGATCATTAAGAAAGACCTCCCAAACTTCACTCACTACGGGGAACGACTCAATAGGAGGAATCTCGGAGTCCAAATCTTGGACTCTTACTATATGGTATAAACACCTTTTAGAGATCATCCTACAAGCTTTCAAACAAGAAATGATCGACCTCTAGCAATAGAATTTCCCAACTTCCATTCTAAAACGTGCTCATTTGGAAAGTTAAACTTCACTACCTTATTTTACAATTTATGGAAGCGAAACAAGCATGCAACCAATCCATTCCCAAAATAACATTAAAACCAACCATATCAAGTTCTACTAGTTCAACATAAGTAACTCTATTGGGCAACATTATAGGACAATTTCTATATACTCTCTAATCAACAATCGACTCACCCACCAGGGTAGTCACCATAAAAGGTTCATTCAAGAAATCGGGAAAAATGTCAAACTTTTTAGAAATTAGAGGAGTAACAAATTACTAATTTGCACCGGGATCAAGTAAAGCATATACATCATAAGAAAATACTTTCAACATACCAGTCGCCACATCGGGTGAAGTCTCTTATTAACCCCTACATCGGAGAGCATAAAAGCGATTCTTCTTCGGAGCATCATCATTTGAACCACTTGCTTGTCCACTCCCTTTGTCTTGCCCCTTAAAATTAGGGCAATCTCTCACTTTGTGACCCATTTTTTCACAATCAAAGCAATTACCCATTCCCACTAATCATTCACCCACATGACCCTTACCACACATGGTACAAGTAGGATTCTCACCAGGTGAGTTTCCACCCTTTCTCATTTGGGACTTAGGTTTAGGCACCTTATCATCACGATCCTTAGGAAACTTAGAAGGAACTTTATTGGTGAACCTCTTCTTGAACTTAGTCTGGTCTTGAATGTCAAGCCTACCCTTTGAAGAACCACCATCAAAAGACTTTGCCCTATTTGCATCTCTACTCTTCCTCTTAACTCTTGACTCTTCCACTTGTTGAGCATGAACCATGAGACGAGAAATATTCATATTATCATGTAGCATAGCCGAACGACATTCTTCATTCAATTCATCCGACACTCCCGTCACAAAGCGGCTCATTTCATTCCTAGGGTCGGAAACCAAAGAAGGATCATACCTTGACAATTTAGTGAATTTCAAAGAGTAGTCAAGTACACTCATACCTTCTTGACTAAGGTTGATGAACTCTTCCACTTTGGCTTCCTTCTTCTCTCTAGGAATGAACCGATCAAGAAAAGCCTTCTTGAAAATCTCCCATGTCACCGGACCACCCCTTAGAGGCCTATTGTCTCTCCATTGGACGTACCAAGTTTGGGCCACATCTTTGAATTGGTAAGTGGTTAACTCGGCTTTCTTACTAGTAGTAAACCCCATAGCATAGAGAAATTTGTAAGTTTCATCAATAAACTCTTGGTTGTCTTCTTCCACTTTGGACCCATAGAAAAAAGGGGATTCATCATATTGAAATCCCTCAAATGGGAGGCCATGGTGATAACTTGTTGGTTTGCTCGGGGTACAAACTCCTAATTAGCTTGGGCTGTCATAGCTTGTGTTTGAGTAGTGACGACTTGTGCTTGGGTTGTAATGGCTTGGGACACTTGGAGATACGCTGCCCTTATATCCCCATCCTCCATGAGAGGAGGAGCAACCGGAACTTGATCATCCATAGCAACTTCTTCAAGTGGAGGCACTAGGTTGTATTGTGCTCCCACATTAGCAACTCCTTCTTCGGCCCTTCTTGTGGCTGCTCTTCGGCTATTCATACCTATAACCACCATACAAGGTTTAGGTGAAAGAACACATAAATTAGACTCTAGAGGTAAGACATATAATTACAAGAAGATGAGAGTTTCCTAAGCATCACATAATTCCTCATTCATAAGTGTGGCGCCCTTTACAATTATGAATAAGAATCTACATAGACGTGGTTTAATGATACATCAATCCTAAAGGTATTTAACGTCATGCTCTGATACCAAGTTTGTCACATCCGGGAAGCACCCCCTAGACGTAACCGGCATCGTGTACCTCGAAGAGGACTAAGACTAGCCTCTTAGCTTACATCATTACATGAATAGACTAGCATCCAATAGGTAGATAATGCCATCGTCCTAGGAAAGTGAGGACCTACCAAACTTGGAAGATAAGAATCCAAGTAGTCATCAAATGGCCTTATACTAAGATCAACAGCAGGATCCTACATTTGTTGTAAACATAAGAGATGGGTTAGTACACACTTGTACTAAGTATGAGCATATGCACATAAAACAATTGAAATCATGCTAAAGAGGACATTTGTTCAAAACGATGCTAAAGTACTTTGAAAAGCCTTATGCGCAATCAAGAACCCATATAAGCCAATAATGACATAATCCATAAGTCAAACCCAGTTATGACACAAGACCAATATCAACAAGTAATAGTCAAGTCAATATGTACAAGACTTCATAACATCATAATATAAGCAAGACCGTTACTCATAACCCACCATTTAGCCTACAAGTGCAATGACCAAGCAAAGCCCCATAACCTTACTCAATCAAGTAAACCAAACAAACGATCACAATTAATGCCCAACTCAACATCACATAACATCAATAGTAGTCATCATCATATTTAGCAATATAGATCAATAACATGTTCATCAATGAAACTAACATCATAAAGGATCATCAACATGTAAAGTCAACATAAGCATACTATTTACTTTATAAGATCATTATAGCATAAGAACATCCTTCTAAGACATCCCTCAAAGAAAGCTACTGTAATGCCTAGATAGAGTCCCATACCCCTACCTAGACTAAGCCAACCTCTCAAGTCACCCTAGTTATGGTTCACACTATTACTTCATTTTGCTTTCGACAACACTTGCCTTAACTGATATATACCACAAGAGCTAAGTGTGCAATTCGGTGTTGTAAAACCTTACACCGATTGAAGGCGGACTACCGGCCAAAGTAGTACCAAACATGAACATAGCATCGTGGTGGATCCACTAGCTAGTATTCCTATGGTGGCAACATAGTTGAAAAACTAGGAGATATGAATTGAATCCTCTACATTCATATTGGCATTGGAGCCCTCATCTCATGAGAATCCATTGGGTGACTGTCCATCATAGGAGAGTCAACACATCATGTGGAACTATAGGGTGAATCGCCCTCTAACGGAAGCCAACACCTCTTATTACCAAGTTCACTCGGTGCTAAGCTAAGTCCCTTTTGAAATTTCTTTCTTTATTAATCATCACTTAGTTTAGGTCATAGGGTCTAATCCCTTATATATTAATTGTCATTTATCTCAATAGGTATTGCATGAGAATATCCTTTCATGGCAACCCTCATATGTGAGAGTAGCATATCATGATCATCATTTGATAATAAGGCACATAGGCAAGTCATCACCAACCTTATATCATTCCATCTTAAGAATAATCTCATAGTCACATAGCCAAGACATTTCAATTCAACATCATACCAACACCTACATAGGTTATTCACAAGGTATACTGCAATTGAACTACATCCTCAATCAATAATCATCATAATTGAAGTAAAGGTTAGGATCATGAAGACTTACCAAATCTCATTCAAAAGACATAATCATGGTCTTACCATCAATCAACCAATTACATCCAATAATAGGTGTAGCAACATCAATCAATGTTAATTAATACAAGAGCTAGGTCAATTGCATCATCACTATCCAAATTAACATCAAATTATAACATAGAGTTAGGGGAATTATGGTTCATCATGAATTCATTAAGAATTAGATCCAATACCAAGAACACATTACCTTAGTCGATCCATACATTAATTAGAATAGATAAAACAAGTCAAATAATCAAATCATTCTTCAATTCCCATTAATTCATGATCAAGATTCAAGATTTGGGAAAATTGGAGAAGCGAACATTATAAACATAAAATTTTATAAATTAAAATCAATTAATCAGCAATATGTACTCAATTGGTCGTAGGAAATCACAATTTATCATCAATTTGAATTTTAGAAGAAAACCCATTAGAATTGGAAAACCCCATGGAATTGAGTATTTTAGAAATCAACTTTGAAAAGACCTCTTGGCGAAAGGAATCCCAAGAGTGAAGAAACCATACATTAATCAAGATTAATCCACGAAATTGAAGTGAAATCCAAGAGAAATTAACCTTCTTCTTCAAGTTTTGTTCCTTCTTCAATGGAGGAATTAGGGAGAGAGAAAGTAGAGAGAGGTTAGAGCTTTTAGGTTTGTTTTGGTAATTGGGTAAAGCATGAGTTAAAATGACTTAAAAATGACCCTTAGGCTATATATAATCACCCCTAAATTACCCAAAACACCCCTCACATAAATTGGTCTTTGTCTGAAGTCAAAATGCCAAAAATACGATTTTACCGAATCTGAGAAGTGGCTCCGCGTCGCGAGGATAATTCCAATTTTTATTTTTGAAAAAGTGATCTGAGGCAGTAGGGTCCGTGTGGGCTGCGCGTCGCACATCAGCTCTTTGAATCTTGACTCACGCAGGCTACTTTGGCAGCTTGCCCACCCATGTCGGGGTCCTCCTCAAGGACCATTCAAGGGGGTCCTTTGGGAGTCATTATCATACGTTTATACCCTCTATACTACACTCTACCTAACCAAAGTCGTTTTACAAGTTTTAGACTCCATTTTACCCTCTCAAACTACCCCAAACATCGCAATGTCAACTAGTTCAATTAAGCTAGTTTTCGGACGTCATGGTCGTTCCTTAATGTCTTCACTCTATAACTTCTCCGATGAATTATAAACATTATCGTAGGTCTTAAAGCAGTATCTAAACCCTTATACACTCATTTTAAGCTCTTTTTTAGGTCTCAACTTTTCGGAGTGTTACACTATCGTCGCTTAAGAACATTCGTCCCCGAATAACACTAAACTTTTAAAAGGAGAAGGATAGACTCAAGACTAGCAGCCCAGCCAACAATATGCTACAACATCATCATTACAACTCAAATGAACATAACAATATGGCATTTACACAATGACTCAAAACATCAATTTTACATATAATGGCTCAAAGTCACAACTTAAGGAATTTCCTTCTCATAACAACAACAGGAGTTCCACATATCATTAAAGAGTCAATTATGCCAAAGTTACTTTTTCAACATATCAACATATTCAATATCAGATTATGAAGACAACAACATATAAAGTACACAAATAAGTGCAAGTCAAGCAAAAGAGCATTTTCCCATGATAATTCATTTTATCATAAATCTTCTTTTGTTTTACCATAAATATGCATATCTTTGCAAAACAAGTCAAAGTCAAATAAAATCATTATTTCCATTATTAATAGGAATAACAAACCTTAATTATCAAAGAGATGAGGATAACGGGACTTCATGTCGGCCCCGACCTCCCATGTTGCTCCCTGAACTAGGTGGTTTCTCCATAGAACTTTTATGGAGGCCACCTCTTTGTTCCTCAACTTCTTAACTTGTCGATCAAGGATTTTAACCGGAACCTACTCATAGGAAAGGTTCTCATCAACTCCAAGACCTTCAATAGGAGGAATGGACTCGGGATCACCAATGCACTTCTTATGCATGGATACATAGAAAACAGGGTGAACCGAAGATAGCTCACTAGGTAATCTCAACTCATAAACAACCTTGACCACTCTTTGCAAAATTTCATAGGGACCCTCATAACGAGGAATCAACTTCCCTTTCTTCCCAAACCTCATCACCCCTTTCATGGGTGAAATTTTCAAGTACACTTTATCACCTTCTTCAAACTCTAGCTCTCTTCTCCTATAGTCAGCGTAAGACTTTTGCCGGCTATAGGCTGTTTTCAATCGGTCCCTTATCATATGGACATTATTTAAAGCATCATAAACCAAGACGGGACAAAAAAGTGAAAACTCACAAACTTCAAACCACCCTACCGGAGATCTATATCTCCTACCATACAAAGCTTCAAAAGGAGCCATGGATATGGACGAATGGTAACTATTGTTATAAGAGAACTCCACCAAAGGCAAGTATTCCTATGGTGGCAACATAGTTGAACAACTAGGAAATATGAATTGAATCCTCTACATTCATATTGGCATTGGAGACCTCATCTCATGAGAATCCATTGGGTGAGTGTCTCTCATAGGGGAGTCAACACCTCATGTGGAACTATAGGGTGAATCGCCCTCTAACTGAAGCCAACACCTCTTATTACCAAGTTCACTCGGTGCTAAGCTAAGTGCCTTTTGAAATTTTTTTCTTTATTAATCATCACTTAGTTTAGGTCATAGGGTCTAATCCCTTATATAGTCATTGTCATTTAGATCAATAGGTATTGCATGAGAATATCCTTGCATGGCAACCCTCATATGTGAGAGTAGCATATCATCATCATCATTTCATAATAAGGCACATAGGCAAGTCATCACCAACCTTATATCATTTCATCTTAAGCATAATCTCATAATCACAGAGTCAAGACATTTCAATTCAACATCATACCAACACCTACATAGGCTATTCACAAGGTATACTTCAATTAAACTACATCCTCAATCACAGACCATCATAAATTGAAGTAAAGGTTGGGATCATGAAAACTTACCAAATCTCCTTCAAAATCCATCATCATTGTCTTAACATCAACCAACCAATTACATCCAATAATAGGTGTAGCAACATCAATCAATAGTAATTAATACAATAGCTTGGTCAATTGCATCATCACTGTCCCAATTAACATCAATTCATAACCTAGGGTTAGGCGAATTAGGTTTCATCATGAATTCATCAAGAATTAGATCCAATCCCAACAATATATTACCCTAATCGATTCATACATGAATTAGAATAGATTAAACAAGTCTAATAATCAAATTATTCTTCAATTCCCATCAATTCATGACCAAGATCCAAGATTTGGGGAAATTAGGGAAGGGAACATGATCAGCATGAAATTTCATCAATTAACATCAATTAATCAACAATCTATGCTCAATTAGTCATAGGAAATCACAATTTAACATCAATTTGAAGTTTAGAAGAAAACCCATTAGAATTGGAAAACTCCACAGAATTGAGTATTTTAGAAATCAACTTTGAAAGTATCTCTTGGGGAAGGGAATCCCAAGAGTGAAGAAACTATACCTTAATGAAGATTAATCCACGAAATTGAAGTGAAATCCTAGAGAAATTGACCTTCTTCTTCAAGCTTTGTTCCTTCTTCAATGGAGGAATTGGGGAGAGAAAAAGTAGAGAGATGTGAGAGCTTTTGGGTTTGTTTTGGGAATTGGGTTTGGAGTGAGTTAAAATGACTTTAAAATGAACCTTAGGCTATATATAATCACCCCCTAAATTACCCAAAACACCTATCACTTCAATTGGTCTTTTTGTGAAGTCAAAATGCCAAAAATACGATTTTACCGAATCTGGGAAGTGGCTCCACGTCGAGGCTAATTCCAATTTTTATTTTTGAAAAATTGATCTGAGGAAGTAGGGTATGTATGGGATGCGCGTCGCGCAGCATCCCTTTGAATATTGACTCACGCAGGCTGCTTTGGCAGCCTGTCCACCCATGTTGGGGTCCTCCTCAAAGACCCTTTGAGGGTCATTGGGGAGTCGTTATCGAACGTTTAGACCCTTTATACTACACTCTACCTATAAATGTCTTTTTACAAGGTTTAGACTCCATTTGACCCTCTCAAACCATCCCCAAACATTGCGACGTCAACTAGTTCAAATAAGCTAGTTTCCGAACGTCATGGACTTTCCTTGACGTCTTGGCTATAAAACATCTCGGATGACTGATAAACATTATTTTAGGCCTTAAACAGTATCTAAACCCTTAGACACTCATGTTAGGCTCTAGATTTAGGTCTCGACATTTTGGAGTGTTACATCCAAACACTTACAAACTTTATGCACTATCTATAAACACTATTATTAACCATGTAAGACCTTAAAAAATTGTAACCAACATGTTAGGCTCTAGTTCAACCCAGTTCAATTTTAGGGGAGTTACACCTCACCTGACGTTTTATGTTATGGTTGTCTTTTGTTGTGTGAAAATTTCTCAGGTGGACAATGTTACCTATTTCATGAGTTTGAAAATAATTAATTGAGTTTGTTATCATTTGAGTTATTAGGGTTGTCACACCCGGAGAGCATACCCCAGTTGTGATCGGCGGCGGCGTCCTCTCAGAGTACTCAGACAAGCCCTTAGCATTCGTCATAACATGTGATTAGTAAAATTGCGGAAAATTTAAAACCTTTACATTCTATTTGAAGTATACTTAGACTTCATACTTAACATTCATCATAAAATACGATATTGTAAAACTTGTCTCACGTATAAAAAACCATATAAAGAGTTCAAATCTGGACTTAGCCAATATATAGTCAATATGTCATATAGACCTTAATACAAAGAATCCAAAGAACAAAAATGGAAATCAAATATTCTTAAATCTACTAATATCTTCATAAGCTATAATACGATAGATAGCATCCCCGAACATGATGACCTACCAAGACATAGAGAAAGAGTTCCAAGCTTCTTCAAATTGACCTCCTTAAACATCAATGGTCGGAACCTACAATTGTAGTAATATAAAGTAATGGGGTTAGTACGCCACATGTACTGAGTGTGGGTATATGCACATAACACTTAAGGACATGCATGAAAAAGGATCATTTATCATGTCTTTAGAAAACATGTTAAGTCATATGAAAGTCTTCAATGCACATGCCATATAACATATACAAGTTAAGGATTCCATCAACTTAAAGCATGATCATAAACAAAGACATATTATCACAGAGTAATGTTAACATTTCACATTCAAAATATCATATAAACATAATATACAAACACTTACCAATGATCTCGTCCCCAACCTACAAGTGCAATGGTCATGTGAATATCCATAACCCCAGACAACTAAGTAGATACGGTAGGAGACCATAAGTAAGTCTTTGCTTCGTATAACTTGTAATATAAGTAGTCATCACTTCATATAGTAATATAAACCAATACATGTTCATCATAATAACCAACATCATATAAGAGTAACATCATGTATCATAGATCATACCTTTCATGTTATCATATTACATAAGAACAATATCCGAGGACTTCGCTTAGAGTCAATTTGTGCAATGTCTAGGTAGAGTCCCATACCCCTACCTATACTAAGTAGACTCTTCAAGTCACCCTAGTTAATGTCCATTTACTTGTCTTTCATTTTACATGAGGGAACATTCGCCTTAACCGACATAGACTATGTGAGCTAAACATGGAATCAGGTGTCATAAAACCCCACACAGAGAGAAGGTGGTCTACTGGCCAAAGTAGAACCTAACATGACATAGCTTTCTAGGTGGATCCACTAGCTAGTATCCTATGGTGGAAACATAGTTCATGAACTAGGAGATGTATTAGAGACCCATAGTTCCACATTACATGGCATCCTCAATCTCATGAGAGTCATTGTGACCTACCTTCCAACTAGGGAAGGGATGCCTCTCATATCTATTTCATCGGTGCTTAGCAAAAATCCTTTCTTGAATAACCATTAAGTTGTCTTTTATCATAAACTTATCATAGGTCATAGGAGATTAACTCCTTATATAAACATGATCATGACCTCATTAGGATTAGATGAGAATTTGCTTTCATCATAACCCTTCGTATGTGAGATTAGCATAACATGGTCATCTTGTGTAAAGCATACAAGAGAATATCGTAACTTGCATTTTTCGTGTTCTTACCATGATCTCACAAGTAACATGTTCGTATCCCAACATATACACATAGAAACATCATACATACTTCCATAACATAGCACCATGATTTATAGTCTAACATAAACATTTATAGGATAATCACAACTTTAGAAGTCTTACCTCTTGCTTCCAAGAACCTTATTTAAGAACTTACGTTCAACTTACAACATTCATAACAATATCATAGTGAAATACTCAATAGTATAATCAAGAACAACTCTTCAAATCATATACAAGATCAATGTATAATGTCGGATAAGGGAAAGGGTCATTTAAGAGTTTATTCTAGTCATAGTTCTCATCACTATATTTTCATGATATCTAGTAGTGGCGACAACCATACGTAACCATCATCTAAATAAGAACATGAATCACACGACATTCAAACATTACTAACCCAATACTCAACAATTCGTGTGAAATCACCATAGAAAACAATTACTTTTCATTGAAAATCATGAATCTAGAGTTAGGAAGAAAACCCGTTTTGTAGAGTAAAAAAACTAGAATTGAATGTCTTGAAAACATATCTTTGAAAGGACCTCTTTAGGAAAGGAATCCCAAGAGTGAAAAAAACCATACCTTATAGATGGAGAATCCACGAAAAATTGGATGAAGAACTTAAAATCTTCGTCTTGTTCCTTAAGCTCTTCTGGTTCTTCAATGGGGTTTGGAAAAGAGAGCGTTTTTGAGAGAGATGAGATAAAACTTGTTTGATATGATTTGGAACATGTAAAAGTGGTCTAAAACTGACCTAATATACATATATAGTCGTCCTATTAATTACCCAAAAGACCCTCCACTTAAATGGGTTTTTGTATGAAGTTAAATTACCAAAAACACGACTTTAACGATTCTGGGAATTGGTTGCGCGTCGCGGGGCCAAATACCGTCAAATTTATTAAATTTGAGGTTGAGGCGGTGAGGTGTGTGTCAGCCTTGCGTCGTGAGTCTTCCCCTCACATCTTGAGGTAGAACTCCTCGTGAGGAACGCGCGTCGCGTCCTTTTACTCCAATTCTACCTGTTTGCAGGCTGCCAGGAAGCCTGCCCACCCATGTTTGGGTCCTCCCCAAGGACCCTTAGGGTGGTCCTTAGTGTGTTGTTACCGGGCATTTGGACCCTTTGTACTACATACTACCTATCCTAGGTTTCTTTACGAGTTTTGGACTTTATTTGACACTTCAAAACCTTCACCAAACATAGAGACGTCAACTAGTTCAAATTAACTAGTTTCCGGACGTCAAAGTCTTTCTTTTTCGTTTTGTCTCTAACCTTTTCCAAATGAGTTTATTATATTAATATAGGTCTGGAAACATCATTTTAAACATTATTAAATAGATTAAGATCTATTCTAAGTCATGGTATTTCCGGAGTGTTACTTTATCCCCCCTTAGGAACATTCGTCCCCGATTGACAGTAAAATCTTTTGGAGGGTAAGAATAAACTCAATGCCAGCAGCCCAACCAATCAACAACATAAAATCATAATGAGCCACAGCTCATAGGAGTACTTCACAACTCCTTACAACACATACAATAACATTACACATAGCGCTCAATTCATGACGTACAACAAAGAAGAGCTACATATTCATAACACATAGTGAGAAATTTCCTTATCAACCTTATCATAAGTTTAAAGTACATCAAAGAGTTACCATGCTATCATTCTTCTCAAGACAACAACAAAACAGAAAAATCTCAAGAAGACATATGCCTACATATTCAACATAAGTGCAAGAATAGAGTATGAAAGCTTTCTCTTAATTCAAATTGGTATGACTTTTACCATCACATGCACCTATTTAGAAAGCAAGTCAATTTCATGATTATTCATTGATTTCTTTAATAAGAGTAATGTCTAACCTCAAGGAGTAAAAAGAAGAGTGTAGCGGGAATTCATGTCGGCTTCAGCCTCCCATGTTGCTCCCTCAGCAAGATGGTTCCTCCATTGAACCTTTACAGAGGCAACCTCCTTGTTTCTCAACTCCTTGACTTGGAGATATAGGATCTTAACTGGAACCTCTTCATAGGAGAGGTTCTAATCCACCCCTAAACCTTCTATAGGTAGAATAGACACCGGGTCGCCTATGCATTTCTTGAACATAGAAACATGAACACTGGATGAACTGAAGCTAGTTCACTAGGTAGTTTCAAATCATAGGCAACCTTTCCAATCCGTTGTAAAACCTCATAAGGACCAACATACCATGGACATAACTTCCCCTTTCTACCGAATCTCATCACCCCTTTCATAGGTGAAATCTTCAAGTAGACATGATCACCTATTTAAAACTCAAGATCTCTTCTTCTATTGTCGGCATAAGAATTTTGCCGACTACAGGTTGTCTTCAATCTATATCTTATAATTCGAAGCTTCTTTATAGCTTCATAGATAATCTCTAGACTAAGCAGTGGGGACTCACCAACCTCAAACCATCCAACCAGAGATCTACACCTTCTACTATAAAGAGCTTCAAAAGGTGCCATGGAGATGCTCGAATGATAGCTATTGTTGTAAGAGAACTCAATCAATGGTAAATGATCATCCCAACTTCCCTTGAAATCAATGACACAAGCTCTTAACATGTCTTCAAGGGTCTGAATGGTACATTCCGCTTGAACATCCGTCTGAGGATGAAAAGTAGTACTAAGTTTCACTTGAGTACCTAAACCCTTTTGAAAAACCTTCAAAACGAGAAGTGAATTGGGAACCTCTATCCGAAATGACGGACAAAGGAATACCATGAAGACTCACAATCTCATTAATGTAGATTCTTGCATAATCTTTGGCAGTATAAGTAGACTTAACAGGGATAAAGTGGACAGATTTGGTCAACCTATCCACAATAACCCATATAGAATCATTTTGCCTGCGGGTTTGAGGCAACCCAACAACAAAGTCCATTATTGATGGCTTCCCACTTCCAAGTAGGAACATCTATTATTTGGGTTAAACCTCCCAGCTTAAGATGCTCATCTTTAACCTGTTGGCAATTTGGACACTTAGCAACAAACTCTGCTATGTCCCTTTTTAAACCATCCCACCAATAGACCACTCTAAGGTTATGATACATTTTGGTGGCACCCAGATGTAAAGAATAACGAGAACCATGGGATTCTTCTAGAATTCGATTTCTGAAATCCTCAACATCCGGTACACATAATCTCCCTTGGTACCTAAGAACACCATCCCCCCTTGAGAGAATGACTCATTGAGCTTACTAATTACCGATTCTTTCAACTCCAACGATAGAGAATCAAGGTGTTGCTTAGATTTCACCTCAATAACTAATGATGATTCGAAGTTATAATGGACCATAAAACCACCATATGGATAATCTTCTAACCGCACACCTAAGCGAGTCAATCTGTGAACATCCTTCACAAGTTCTTTCCTTTCTTTTTCCACATAAAAAACACTACCCATAGCCATACGACTCAAAGCATCCGCAACCACATTGTCTTTGCCGGGGTGGTAAAGGACACTCATGTCGTAAGCCTTCAACAATTTTAACAATCTTCTCTGTCGGAGTTTCAACTCCTTTTGTGTAAACACATCCCAAGCCCACTCGAGAAGCATCACAATACACTACAAATCCTTTTTTACTCTCCGGTAAGGTCAACACCGGTCCGGAGGTAAGCTTATCTTTCAACTCTTGAAAACCTTTCTCGTAAGCTTCCGACCACTCAAACATCACCTTCTTTTGGGTGAAAGTTGTCAAAGGAGAAGCAATCGACAAAAATCCATCAACAAATCTTCAATAATAGACAGCTAAACCCAAGAAACTCATTATGTATGTGGGAGTCAAAGGTCTAGGCCAATTTTTGACCGCATCCGTCTTCTTCGGATGAACCTCTACACCATCACCAGAGATAATATGGCCAAGAAAAGCAACTGACCTCAACCAAAACTCACACTTGCTAAATTTGGCATAAAGTTGGTGTTATTTGAGGACTTGCAAGGCCAACCTCAAGTGACTCTCACGCTCATCTTCATTCTTGGAGTATATCAAAATATCATCAATGAACACAACTACAAATGAGTCGAGGTAATCTCGAAAAATTCTATTCATTAGGTCCATAAACGCCGCCGGGGCATTTATTAACCCAAAAGACATGACTAGAAATTCATAGTGACCATATCTAGTTCGGAAAGCTATTTTGGGAACATCTTCACCTCTCACCCTAAGTTGGTGATATTCCGACCTTAAGTCAATCTTGGAAAAATAACTAGCACCTTGGAGTTATCAAATAGATCATCAATCCTAGGGAGAGGATACATGTTCTTTATGGTGACCTTATTAAGTTGGCGATAATCAATGCACATTCTAAGGGACCCATCATTCTTCTTAATAAACAAGACCGGAGCACCCCATGGAGAAATACTAGGTTGAATGAAACCCTTGTCTATTAAAGCTTTGAGTTGGAGCTTCAACTCTTTCAATTCATCCGGAGCCATCCTATATGGAGGAATTGAAATGGGATTCGTATGCGGTAATGAATCAATGCCGAAGTCAATTTCCCATTCTGGAGGAACTCCTGGAAGGTCATTAGGAAAAACCTCTGGGAATTCTCTCACTATAGGGACTGACTCAATAGAAGGAGTTTCACATTCTAGATCTTTTAACCCTCACCACATGATATAAACAACCATTGGCTGTCATCTTACAAGCCTTTAAAACAGAAATGATTTGACCCCTTGGCATAGAATTTCCCCCCTTCCACTCTAAAAGGGGTTCATTAGGGAATTGAAACTTCACTACCCTTGTTCTACAATCTATGGAAGCAAAACAATCATGAAGCCAAACCATTCCCAAAATAATATCGAAAACAAACATGTCCAGTTCTACCAAATCAACAAGAGTAATTATATTGGGCAGCATTATAGGACATTTCCTATAGACTCTTTTTGCAACAACAGAGTCACCCATTAGGGTACATACCTAAAAGGGTTCAATAAAAACATCGGGAAGTACATCAAACTTCCTAGCTACCAAAGGTGTAACAAAAGAAATGGTAGCCTTGGTCAAGCAAAACATAATCATTAAAAGAGAAAACTTGTAACATACCCGTCACAACGTCGGAAGAGCTTTCTTGTTCACCCCTAGCCTTGAGTGCATAGAAACTGTTCCTTTTTGGAGCTTCAAAACTAGGACCGCTTTATTGGTCTTGGCTATTCCCCTTTCCTTGACTCCTCACATTAGGACAATCTTTCACCATATTTCCACCTTTGCCACAACCATAGCAACTATTAGTTCCAACAAGGCATTCACTCACATGTTTCTTACCACACTTACCACAAGTTGGTCTTTCTCTTGGTGGATCAACATTTCTCCCCTTTTGAGGTTTAGGATTAGAACCTCTATCATTGCGATTCTTGGAGAAATTTGAAGGAACCTGGTTTGAAAACCTTTTCTTAAACTTAGGCTTGTCTTGAACATCAAGCCTACTCTTAGAAGAACCTTTCCCCATTAGCTTCCCTATTCCTCTTCCTTAGACGACTTTCCTCAACCTATTGAGCATGAACAAACAACCTAGAAAGATCCATATTGTCATGAAGCATGGTTGCACGACATTCTTCTTCATGCTCTTCGAACACGCCCGTTACATAACGTCTTATTCCATACCTAGCATTAGAAACCAAAGAAGACGCATATTTGGACACCTTAATGAACTTTAAAGGGTATACCTTGACACTCATACCTCCTTGACGAATGTTGATGAACTCCTCTACCTTAGCTTCTCTTTGCTCTCTTGGGAAGAATCTGTCAAGAAAGACCTTTTTGAAGATCTCCCAAGTCATGGGACCATATCCTAAAGCCCGATTATCCTTCCACTGATTGTATAATGTCTGAGCCACGTCCTTGAGTTGATAAGCAGCAAGTTCAGCCTTCTCATTAGTACTCACCCCCATAGCAAACAAAATCTTGTAAACCTCATCAAGGAAATATTGGGGGTCTTCATCAACTTTTGATCCAAAGTACACGGGAGGATTCATCCTCATAAAATCTCTCAAACGGCTAGCCATAGTACTAGCATGTTGGTTCTCTCGAGGAACGACCTCTCTGTTAGCTTGTGCCATGATGGCTTGAGCTTTGGTGGTGATGTCTTGGGCCATTTGGAACAGGGCTGCCCTCACCTCACCATCCGTCATAGCCGGAGGATTTATCAGAACTTGATCATTTGCAGCAGCTTGCACTTAAGGAAGAACTTCATTTCCTTGGGGAGTAGCTCCCGCATTCGCAATCTCATCTCCTACTCTTCTAGCGGCTGTCCTTCTTGTGTTCATCGCCTATAACCACAAGAAAGGGATTAAGTGCTAAAAGACACATAGTGTCAAAACTCTAAAGGCAAGACATAGGATTACCAAGAAAAGAGAAGTTTCCTAATCATCACATAGCCTCTTGCCCACAATTGTGGCGCGCTTCACAACCATGAACAAGACAATACGTAATGTGGTATAGTGAGACATTAATCCTAAGGATATTTAACCTAATGCTCTAATACCTAGTTTGTCACACCCGGAGAGCATACCCTAGATGCGACCGGCATCGTCGTCCTTTCAGAGGACTTAGACAAGCCCTTAGCATTCGTCATAACATGTGATCAGGAAAATTGCGGAAAATTTAAAATCTTTACAATCTATTTGAAGTATACTTAGACTTCATACTTAACATTCATGTTAACATACGATATTCTAAAACTTCTCTCACGTATATAAAACCATCTAAAGAGTGCAAATATGGACTTAGCCGATATATAGTCAATATGTCATATAGGCCTTAATACAAAAGAATCCAAAGAACAAAAATGGAAATCGAATATTCTTAAATCTACTAATATCTCCATAAGCTAGAATACGATAGATAGCATCCCCGAACATGAGGACCTACCAAGACTTGGAGAAAGAGTTCCAAGCTTCTTCAAATCGACCTCCTTAAACTTCAATGGCCGGAACCTACAGTTGTAGTAATAATAAAGTAATGGGTTAGTACGCCACATGTACTAAGTATGGGTATATGCACATAACACTTTAGGACATACATGAAAAGGGATCATTTATCATATCTTTAGAAAACATGTTAAGTTATATGAAAGTTTTCAATGCATATACAATATAACATATACAAGTTAAGGATTCTATCAACTTAAAGCATGATCATAATCAAAGACATATTATCATAGAGTCATGTTAACATTTCATAATCAAAATATCATATAAACATAATATACAAACACTTACCTATGATCTCATCCCCAACCTACAAGTGCAATGGTCATGTGAAGCCCCATAACCCCACACAACCAAGTAGATACGGTAGGAGACCATAAGTAAGACTTTGCTTCATATAACTTGTAACATACTCATCACTTCATATAGTAATATAAACCAATAACATGATCATCATAATAACCAACATCGTATAATAGTAATATCATGTACATAAGAATCATACCTTTCATGTTATCATATTACATAAGAACAATCTCCTAGGACTTCCCTTAGAGTCAACTTGTGCAATGTCTAGGTAGAGTCCCATACCCCTACCTATACTAAGTAGACTCTTCAAGTCACCCTAGTTAATGTACATTTTGTCTTTCATTTTACATGAGGGAAGATTCGCCTTAACCGACATAGACCATGTGAGCTAAACATGGAATCCGGTACCGAAAGAAGGTGGTCTACCGGCAAAAATAGAACCTAACATGACATAGCTTTCTAGGTGGATCCACTAGCTAGTATCCTATGGTAGCAACATAGTTCAAGAACTAGGAGATGTATTAGAGACCCATAGTTCCACATTACATGTCAGCCTAAATCACATGAGAGTCATTGTGACCTACCTTTCAACTAGGGAAGGGACACCTCTCATATCTAGTTCATCGGTGCTTAGCTTAAGTCCCTTTCTTGAATAACCTTTAAGGTATATTTTATCATAAGCTTATCATAGGTCATACGAGATTAACTCCTTATATAAACATGATCATGAGCTCTTTAGGATTAGATGAGAATTTCCTTTCATCATAACCCTTCGTATGTGACATTAGCATAACATAGTAATCTTGTGTAAAGCATACAAAAGAATATCGTAACTTGCATTTTTTGTGTTCTTACCATGATCTCACAAGTAACATGTTCATATCCCAACATATACACATAGGAACATCATACATACTTCCATAACATATCATCATGATTTATACGCTAACAGAAACATTGTAGGGTAATCACAACTTTAGAAGACATACCTTTTGCTTCAAAGAACCTTATTTAAGAACTTACGTTCAACTTACAATATTCATAACCATAACATAGTGAAATAATCAATAGTATAATCAAGAACAACTCTTCAAATCATATACAAGATGAATGCATAATGTAGGATAAGGGAAAGGGTCATTTAAGAGTTTATTCTAGTCATAGTGTCCATCCCTACGTTTTCATGTCATCTAGTAGTGGCGACAACCATACGTAACCATCATCTAAATAAGCACATGAATCACACGAGATTCAAACATTACGAACCGAATACTCAACAATTCATGTGAAATCAACCATAGAAAACAATTACATTTCATTGAAAATCATGAATCTAGAGTTAGGAAGAAAATCCGTTTTGTAGAGTAAAAACCCAAGAATTAAATGTCTTGAAAACATATCTTTGAAAGGACCTCTTGGGGAAAGGAATCCCAGGAGTAAAAAACCCATACCTTATAGATTAAGAATCTACGAAAATTGGATGAAGAACTTGAAATCTTCGTCTTCTTCCTTGAGCTCTTCTAGTTCTTCAATGGGGTTTGGAAAAGATAGCGTTCTTGAGAGAGATGAGATAAAACTTGTTTGATCTGATTTGGAACGTGTAAAAGTGGTCTAAAACTGACCTAATATACATATATAGTCGTCCTATTAATTACCCAAAAGATCCTCCACTTAAATGGGTCTTTTTATGAAGTTAAATTACCAAAAATACGACTTTAACGATTCTGAGAATTGGTTGCGCGTCGCGGGGCCAAATCCCATGATTTTTATTAAATTTGAGGTTGAGGCGGTGAGGTGTGTGTCAGCCTTGCGTCGCGATTCTGCCCCTCACATTTTGAGGCAGAACTCCTCATGAGGAACGCGTGTCGCGTCCTTTTACTCCAATTCTACCTGTTCGCAGGCTGCCAGGAAGCCTGCCCACCCATGTTTGGGTCCTCCCCAAGGACCCTTCGGGTGGTACTTAGTGTGTCGTTACCAGGCGTTTGGACCCTTTGTACTACATACTACCTATCCGAGGTCTCTTTACGAGTTTTGGACTTCATTTGACACTTCAAAACCTTCACCAAACATAGGGACGTCAACTAGTTCAAATTAACTAGTTTCCGGATGTCAAGGTCTTTCTTTGTCGTTTTGTCTCTAACCTTTTACAAATGAGTTTATTATATTAATATAGGTCTGGAAACATCATTTTTAAACATTATTAAATAGATTAAGATCTATTCTAAGTCATGGTATTTCCGGAGTGTTACAAGGGTTATGTGGTAGTGATGTAAATTAGTTTATCAATTTTATACATCCCGTGAAGTGTACAATATGGCATCAAGGAATTAGGTTGTCAGACTAGTTTTCCTTTATTGAAGCAAGGTAAGATTGAAGCGGGAAGGAAATGATTTGAGATGTACAATTACAAATTATAGATTGAAGGTGTGGATCATGTATTTTCTAACATAGACAAATTAGAGTTATGTCTAATAAAACAAGAAAGCTAGCGATAAAAAATGAGGGAGTGAACCCATTGTAATTTATTGATCTTAGTATCTTGTAATTCTAACGGAGTTAATATGCATTTCAAAACTATATAAGGGCTTGGAGGATTTTAGGAGAAGAAGAGGCAAAGAAGAGTTGAATTCTTCTTTTTGATAGTTATACTGTCAAAAATGTCTAGAGATTATCCGTGGATTCTTTAGCACATAGAGGTCACTAAGTTAATATAAGACAATGTTTTTCCTCAAAGATGCTTCGAGGAGGGATTCAAGAATAAGGACCTATACAACATGTTCATTTGTAGGGCCCAATTCTTGGAAGAACCATTTGAGTCATCTGGACATGTGGATCCCAGATCGCTACAAGGCAATTTATTCCTGCAATATAAGAATGAATAAAGAAGAACCAGGCTTGTAGCTTCTTCATTCTCAAATTGCATAAATAATCGACTTTTTTCAGCGATTGAGGACTCGTATGTCCGATGTACTCAATTGATTCTTACAACAAATGGAACCTGCAAATGAGCATCTCGTAATACTCCTCGTTCTTGTGCCTCCCTACTCAAAGCATCTTCAAGGAAAAACACTTCCCTATCTTAATATATGTTACCTCCTTGTTTTCAAGAATCCACTGATAATTTGTAGACCTTTTTGAAAGTCTACCTATCAGAAAGCACAACACAACTCTTCTTTGCCTTAAGTTCTCCCAAAACATTTCCTCCAAATTAACCCTTATACAATTTTGAAATTGTTTCTAACTCTTTTAGAATTAGAAGATACCGGGACCAACAACGTACAATATTCTAAGCTCTTTCTTTGTTTACAAAACGCAGTTGGCTTTCCAGTTTCATTAGATACACCTCCAATTTTTCCATCAAGTCATAACAAACATGATGCACGCCTTCAATCCCAAATCATTCATTTCCTACTTCACCTTGCATAAATGAAAGGAAAGTGATCGGACTTCCAAATTCTTCTGGATGCTTAACCTCTTCCTACTTCACCTTTTCATGTTCATCCTTTAGGGTCATAGTGAAAAACATGATAAGAATCTTCATCATACGAGGGATATAAGTATTAGTATTAGTTGCTTGGGAATCACCGTTTCCAGTTGATGAAGGAGAAATTCTATCATCTTTAAATTACTTATCCTTTTTTATTGTGGTTTCATGGAACTTAGAGGCCTTGCATCTTCTCAATCCTTTTATAGAAGGTTTGGGGAAGGCTAGGGTGAAGTTCTTCTTTGAAATTAGTCGTGAGAACAACTTTGTGTGGTGTTCCTCACCTTACTTGGTTTTATGTTAATGATGGTCTTTTGATTGATGAAACTTTCTCAGGTACCTCTTTCGAGGGGAAGATAATTGGTTTGGCCCTCTCTATATTAATTCTAACTTTGAGGTTGCCTCAAATACTTAATAAACTTGCTCAGATTATTTATGTATTTGTGTTTAATCGTTATTCTAATTAATCAAATATGTACGTTTTGTTTATGATTATGTAACGTCTGTACTTTTGGCAGTGTATGTAAAAGTGAAGAAGAATCTAGGCATGCCTGAAAATCTTGCTTTATTACGTTAATGGCTCTTGATATTTTGACAACTAATGAGACCCTCTTTGCATTATAATGTGAAACCATAGCAGTGACAGTGTACCTCTATGGTTTTTGTAGTTGTTGACGCCCAATTTTGAGCATCCACAATACAAATTAATCATTTCGAACTTCTTAATTTTCAAACGATTTAAAATAATTAGTTTTATAAAATTTCAAAAAATAAGAGAGGTTATTTTATGTAATTATGTCGCTTATGGATTTTCAAAATAACATATATGTTTTACATAATTATGTATATAATTAGTATATTTTGTAGTTATTCGAAAATTATCTCAAAAAGATATTTTTTAACTAAATATTTGGTTAATAAGTTTAGTTATATAATAGTCTATATTTTAAATTATGTAGTTTATATTTAAGTTAATTATTTTATTTCGTTAGAATTAAGAAGTTCATTTATTAATTTACTTTAGTTTGTCTTATTCTAATTTTGGCTAAATTCAATTAAGAAAAACTTACAAAAACGACTATATTTATAGGTTATTAAAATTCAATAGCTATAACTATGATATTTATAAATAATGACTATAGTGTAACTCTCTTTCTAGCTATATTATAGTATATGTTTTTATATTTCTATTACATTGATACAATTTTAATTACAATGAACTAAATAAAGAAACTGTATTAATTGTACGAATTCAAATTAGTATCTTTACTTATAAAAGTATTTTTAAAAACTTAATGTATTAATATATTAAACAAGATAAAGTATAACAATTTAGAATATGAACACGATAATTTTAAAAATGAATACATTGTTGTTAAACAAAAAATGAATACACTAATATAGTATACATATGAATACATTGTTGATAAACAAAAGATGAATATACTTGACAATACAGAAATAAAAAAGTGGAAAATCCTAGAATGTGTAGGTAGCAAAAGTGTGCAAGTATTCGGTTGTATAAAAAAATGGAAATAAATCAACAAACGTCAATCTCTTTTTGGTCAAGTTTTTCTTATAATACTTGAGGTTTGGTTGAGACTCATGTATTTGCTTATAAAAAATAGTACTAATGTATCCAATTATACTTATATTTCCTAATTAACCTTTCAAATTCGATAGATTACTTATGTATCCAAATATACTTGTATTCAGAAATCACCATTTCAACTTGTGTTAATATTAGAATACAAGTATCTATGACTATAACTATTATACTATATACCAATTTGACAATCACAAAAACCTCAATCTCTTTTTGTTCGTGTTCTTCTTGTACTACTTTTTTTTATAACTATAATCATTGTAATGTAGAAACAAGTCAATCGAAAGCCTATAAAAATAGATCAACATATATGTATAAAAATATTATATTCATAAAAATGAGGGAAAAATCAATTAAGTAATATCTGATGAATTCAAATTACAAAACTTGCTCCTCAAATTATCAAAAGATCTTAAATTGAAAGACATTTGGAAGAAAAATACAGAAATTTTATGATATAGAAAGATTGATAAAAGAGAAAGTATTAGTAATGTTAAGCATGGGGAACCAATCATATAAAACATGTCTATACATAATAAATTAGGTGTGTAATAATAACTTTCCTATTTAATATTAATAACTTTTCTAATTATTTATATATATATTTTAACTTTGCTATTTATTGTGCAATTATATCCATATAACATAAAAAAATATGAATTGTAGCTATTTATTTAAAAGGGCAACTTTCAGATATATCAAACATAAAATTTATATTTGTATGTTATAGCAAAGTTTACATAATTGCGCTCCATAGCAAACATGTATATGTATAATTCTATATACGTATACAATTGAAGCGAATTGTATAAAAAAGTGTGTAAAATGAGAAAGAGAAAGAGACTTGGGCAGAGAATTGTATAAAACGAAGTGTATAAAATGAAGTATATAAAACAAATTGTATAATTATAAGTGTATAAGACGATTATATACAATTTGAATTTGTATAAAACGAGAAAGGGAGAAAGGCAAAAGAGACTTGGCAGGGAATGTACAATTGAACCGAATTGTATAAAACGAGAAAGAGAGAAATTATATACAATTTGAATTTATATAAAACGATAAAGAGAGAAAGACAAAAGAGACTTGGGCAAGGAAGTACTTTTATTATATAATTATAAGTGTATAAGACAGATATATATGTATTTGCATGGGTATATACAATTTTCTTTCGCTTTATATAATTAGAAACACAATTTATACAATTCTGTTGTATAAAGCGAGAGAGGCGAGCGAAGAAAGCGAGCGAGAGAGGGAGAGTGGCGAGCGAGAATATGAGGGAGAGAGGAACTGAGAAACAATTTGTTATGGAACACAAATAAATCAAACGGTAGCTATTATATTTATTTTATATTATTAATTTGTCATTCTATATAATTATCCCTATTTTAAATGTTTATTAATGTTTGCCATATTTTGTAGTTTTTCCTTCAATTAATCACTTCAATTTGACCAAAATTCCAGCCCACCTCATAACACAGAAACCAGCCCAATTTGTTCAATTCCTCTCCCAATTTTCAGCCACAAAAAAATAAAGATACAAGCGCAATACCAAAAGAAGACCTAGCTCATTCCCTTTACCAAAATACAATCAGCAATACATACACAATACAGTACCCAACCCTTGCACGACTTTTCTTCTTCTCCCTCGAGGTGAAGGAACCCGGAAAAGTCTAGCAATCCATAAACGCGATCCAAGTCGCGAGCAGCAGCCCATCCCAAGATACGATGACCCGAGTCAGGCAGCAGCGCGCGTCTCTCTCCTCTACACGTGTCCTGATCTCCGCGAGTCGCTCATCCTTGCCAAGATCTGACGACTCTCCTCCCTTTTCCGTTAGAAATTGGTACAAGACAGCTTTCAACATTCAAATTTTGAATTGGAATCCACCCATTTTTCTGTGTGATTTCCCCCCAAATTTTGACCTAGTTTCTTCCCCTATTTATACCCCTCTTTCTTTCTTTGTTGGGGTTGGAAGGAGGTGGGAGATTTTTTTTTGGAGTTAGAGATTTTTTCAGTTGGAATTTCTACTAATACAGGCATAGAGAGAAACAATATATAGGATATAAATATATCGCATCTAGAATCAAAACAGGAAGGAGGACCATTTTTCGATCCTTTTGTTATTTTACTCGTTATGCTTGTTTATTGGAATTTTTCGAAGTAACTCTCGTGGTAGTGGAAGCTCGACGTCTTTTGCTCGTGGTTCCCGGTTTTCTGCCCGGAAAAAGGTAAGGCCTTCTCCAAGATTCCCTTGATCTGTTTTTCTTTTCTATTTCGATATGTCACTTCCAACATTCTAAAGTCGTTACTCTGTGGTTATGTAGTTGTTGATTGTGATTGAGTTTTGGTAGATTTGTATGATCTAATGCTAGTATTGATTCAAAATTTTGCTGATTCGTATTTAATAATGTTGTTTCCTTGTTTCTCTGCTCGAGTTTTGCTTTGTTATTCCCTTTTCCCAAATCCGTTACTTGAATGTACTTGAACCTTTATCTTCTATCCCTGATGCCCTGCCCATTTTAAGTTCATCTTAACTTATCCATTCTTGAAGCATGATTTGAGCTATGTTTTCTGTTCATTGGTATGTTTGATGTATATGAAAGTCGTATGTGGCAGACTAGTCGAACCCGCTGTGCTTGTTTAAGCATAAGTCTTTTACCCTCTGATTTTTGTTGTTTTAATAACTTTATAAGTCGTTTGTCACTTGCCTCTCCTTCGAATTACTTCTATTTATTAGGCTTTGGGGCCGCAATGTTGGAATTATTATCATAGATATGGCAGTAGCCTTCATTTTCAGCAGTTGGAATCTTATACATTAGGATTTTGATATCAATGATCAAATGCCATTGTGATTCACATGTCTTCTGGCAGCTTTTTTTTCTTTTTACTATTTTTTGTAAGCTCGAATAAATCTCTTTCTTTCGGTTTTAAAATTATTATTATTATCTTTTGGCATCATGGAATTAATTTTAACAGCTTAGTCTCTCTACGTCTCAAACCTTTCATTGTCTGCCTGCCTGCCATGATATGTTTTTTCTAGCTAAAGATCATGTTTAGAGTATTATGCCATGGTTAGTTAAGGTACTGCCAGCTCTCTTCTATGTTTATAAGTTGTGTTCATTTTGGTCGCATCACCGTGTTCATTTTTTTTTTTTTTAAATATTAAGAGAGGATGGCTTGCTGTATGTGTTGTGGGGGAGTTTTTGTATATATGTTTTTTTGCATTATGAGTTTGGTGTTGATTTCCTATTGTTACTGCAATTTGACAGGTCCAAATTGTTGTCTTTTAAAATCACAGGAGATTGTTGTTTTGATAGTAGTGGTTTGCTTGTGAATGTAATGATGATTCTCCTTTCATGTCTTTGAATCGGTAAATGGAAATGTCTCATAAGTGTAATATGCATCTTTGATCCCTATCCTATTTAATTCAAGTTAAATGTGCTTTCTTGCTGCCAAATGTATGCTCCTTTTCTTTTAGATTTGTCTCTTTTAAACCTAATGAGTAGATATTGACAATAGTCCTTTTGATTTGAAATAACTAAGTCACTTTTATTCCATTAAGAACTATGTCTGAAGTGTTTCTTTATTTCATATTCTAATTATGTTTTTCATTCCATTGTTGTATGAAAAAATTCCGAGTCCATGGTTTACTTCCTTCCTTGAATTTCGAGATGGGCCATAAAGGCCCACACCCATTTGGTTTCCTCTCGAGTCAGCCTTACTATCAATAGAGAAGATGGTGTACAGGTTTTGGAGTTCGAAGAATTTTAAACGAATCGAGAAGTTGAAGAGTCTAGGCCAAGAAGCCCATTTATTTTTTATATTTTGTATTTTGTTATGTTCGGGTGTAAGCCCTTGTCATTTTGTATTACTATTATCTTGTTAGTTTAGTACTGGTACCGTTGAAATGGGCCAAAAGACCCAATACGAAATGGGTCCAAATATCATTAAGGCAGACAGAAATCGAATTTGGATTCAACTCTCTCTCTCTTTTACTTTACCGTGTATTTACTTGTTAAATATTTGTCGTTAGTCTAGGGTCGAAAAAGTCAAATTCCCACAAGAGGTCATTATGTTTTATCTTCTTAAACTAAATCAATCGACTCCAAACATACTTGAAAAATAATAAATTTTGCAAGGTAAAAACTCACTTAGATAAATAGGTTGATATTTAACTATTTTTTAAGGATTTCAAATAAACTTGAATCAAGTTAAGAATTTTATCCAAACATTTTAATTGCCGGATAATTGCAATTAAGAGAGTGTCTTAGATGTTTCGAAACATTCCTAAGACGTTAATATCAACCCCCGAACCCCCTTTAAAGATTTTCATTAGATTTACTGTTTTGATCTTTTCAAAAAAATAAGGTTTCTTGATTTTTTCTAAAATTATGTGGCGACTCTTAAATCAGTTTTAATAAAAAAAAAATCCAAATAAGACAGTAGTGTGTTAGAGCCCTTGGGCACAATAAACCAGATTTCACTGGAAATCTCTGGGAAACAATCTTCAATCTTGTTCATCTCTTAACGGGAAGTCGTTTAATAAAGTCAATTGGTAACACATACATTGGAACAGATTCTTAAAGCCTACAATTAATTTG
Organism: Solanum sitiens; assembly: GCA_016801875.1. Classification (NCBI taxonomy): domain Eukaryota; kingdom Viridiplantae; phylum Streptophyta; class Magnoliopsida; order Solanales; family Solanaceae; genus Solanum; species Solanum sitiens. Next base: position 3,256,200 of record JABWTJ010000057.1, on the reverse strand, counting down.
TTCTAACTTTGATCCTTGATAAGATCAAAGTGTATCAAAACTTTAAGTTTCAATACAAACTTCTCATGTTATAACCCCCTTACCTATTTCTGATCTTTTTAACCCCCTTAGGACTATTCTCAACTCAGTTCCAACCCATGCTTATATATAACATGCATGTAATTTAACCACTTTTTAACCATGACAAGCCATATTCTCTCTTTCAATGCCCCACAAATTTTTACCGATGATGATTCCTAAATTTGGTTGGTGAGATGAATACAAATTTGAAACTTATGTTTTATGAGATATTATGATGGACGAAAAAATTGTATTACAACTTCTTACGAATCTTATAATTATCCAAATGCAGTTCAAATGAATTTTAAATTAGACAAAATTATTGAGTTTGTTTTGAAGAACAAGACAAAAAGAAAAAAAAAGAAATACGCAATTCTATAAAAATAAAAATATATTATCACCAATCATTTACAAAAAAATTGAGGAAGAACATTCTGAAAACTCCGATAACTAAAGAAAAGGATGACTGTTTTATTGAAAATATTATATTTTGAGAATTTTTAATTTTTTAGAGTCGCCACTTAATTTTGAGAAAATTAAGAAAACTTTAGCTTTCAAAAGACTTAGCAAAAAAATCATTTTGAAAACTTTAAAAAGGGTTCGTGGATTCAAATGTATATTTTAGGAAGGTGTTAGGCACCTAAAATATCCACTAATGTAATTTTCCGGCAACTAACCAATTTGACTAAAATGTTATAACTTATAAAACTATACTTTAAGATAAAATTATTAGAATTGCTTGGCATTACGAGGTATCTAAGTAAAAATTTGTTTGCAAATTTTTATTTTCATTTTTAGATTTTAATTTTAAATCGATAAAACATTTTTCGGCGTTCTACGGGGATTTGAAGTTTCCTAACTTTAAACTAGCGACATATAAGACCAAGCAAACAAACGAAATCAAGAGAGAGAGAGAGAGAGAGTCGTTGTGTCCAAACCGGGTTCTGTTCGCCTGGACCGGTATTTGGACCCACCTGTTTTTTGGGTTTTTGACCCATTTATCTTTGTACCTGTCCTAGTCTAATAAGATAATAGTAAATACGGAAAAGAAATACAACAAAAGGCTTAGGCCCAAAAGATGACAAGATACAAAGGTTTAGAAAATAAATTTGGGCCTTTTAGCCCAAAATCTTCAACATTCTTGGTCCGGCTTGTATTTTCTGCAACTCTGAGGTCTGTATGTCTCATTTTTATGGACTTGACTCAAGTAAAAATGGAATTGAGTCTCCATGACCCAATAGGACAAATGCAATGGTATAAGCTCCGAAAGGTCCCGACGAATGTCACATGCAACAAAATGATGAGAAGCATTAGTCGAATAAAAATGACATGCCGAATGACAGATTGATGAAAGAGCTGTTGGGTTTTACTAACAAGAGCCTCATCCAACAATTTTAGATAATAAGAGTAAAATGACCAATATGTGGATGAAAGAGTTGGTTTCCGCTAACAGTCGAGAATAACTAAAAAAAGACACAAATTCCAGTGAGCAATCAATTATCCACCGATAGGATCATTCAATAATGTTGTGACACATGCTATTTGAGCACTTAACTGGCGGCAACAAGAAATAAAAATGATAACAAGAAAGAAGAGAAAGAAAGAAGGAAAAATCTAATTCTTGAAACCTATCGAAACCGAACGAAATAACAAATTTCCAGCAAATCATAGCATACTCAAACAAAACAATTCAGCTCTCCTTGCAAATAGACTAATGAGAACGAGATATATCGAAACGAACCCTTCACTAGATGAACAATTACCGAAGATGATATGTATCATTTTTAGACGTACTAAAGGGATACCATCGATGTCAATGATTGTCAACTCTCAGATATTAAAGAGTGAGAGGTAATAAAAATGGCCTAAGCAGAGATGTGCTCATGAAAATTTCTCTTCATGATAAATATGTCATGCATTTACTCAAAGTCACACATCATATGATATATGTAAAAATTGACATTATACGTAAAAAACATAAGTATGCAAACTATTGGTACTAAGAGGGAGACGAACTAAGGAGTTGAAAACATTTAGCAGGCCAAATCATTTTAAGCAAAGGAACAGGAAAGGCCTTATTCCAATATGAAGTAAAATGATGCTACTGCATATAAAAGTATACCGTAAGGGTTCATACTAAGATTTTAGCAAAGCCAAACTTCCAAAGTTAGAAATATGAGCAGGCAAACGATATAAAGTGACCAGAAAACAGGTAAATGCAATGATTATGAGAACAATACAAGAATCGCAACAAACTACGGTTTAGATAGTGACCTGATCCCATATCTCATTTAAACAAGGAAACAGGAAAACTTCGACTAAAAAAAACTAGGCAAGGAAGACATAAAACTCGATCAAACAGAGTACGCTGAACAGTAGCAAAATCAAAGACTTCACAACGGCGAAGACAAATTACTGCAATAAACACAATAGCGGCCGCAGAACCCATTTAGCCATTCTTAACCACTGCTAAGCCAAAACGAGCAAACAAACCATAGAGACAAAGTAGTAAACAGGAAGACCGAAAGATATTGGGGTTCGATAGCTCTTGGAATTTTCGGATTTAGTTTGCCCGAAAAAAAAAATCGCTACTACTTTAAAACAACCAAAATGCGCTACTTTCAAACCAAAACGATCATACGACACACCCAAAATCATGACCCAGGAAAGCACCTCAAGAGGAAGGAAATATATCCACAACCCACTTCAGTTCATACCAAAATAAAACACAACAAAACATTAGTTTAAAGGAGTGGGATCGGAACATAAATTTACCTTCTTATAGGCAACGAGTTGGGACAGACGAACAGGGCAGACGACCTTCACCACGAAACTCAAACGCACAACCACTAAGAATCTGAGCGAGGAGCTTAAATCGGAATACCGAAACTAATATCTCTTATGATTTCGAAGGCGTAGTATATATATTTTTTAATATTTTGGGCTTAAACTCTTCTTTGTATTCTTTCTTTTTCCAAAAAAAAAATCCCCCCCTATAATTCTCAGACCCTCTGAGTATTTATTTGAGAAGTTAGGGTTTTGCTGAGGGAAACCCGGAATGGAAAAACCCGTTCAAGGCCCATTTCCATTCAAATTATGAAAAAAACTTTGCACCAAGGCGGACGAACCTCCTTTTCCCTGAAATTTTCAACCTATTCCTGAAAGGGAAAGGGGAATGGACGGCCTGATCGCTTCGATTGTCCTTGGGGTGGGACGTGTCTCGATCTCTTGACCCCAAGGATGGAAACCTATTGCTTTTTGCTGTTGGAGTCGTACGAGTGTGCAGGTGAAGGCTGGAAATGGCAGAAGAGGTGAAAGAGGCGTCACACGTGATCGAATCTTTGGATTGATGTAGTCGACTTTTGCTGGTAGGGCGCGTGATTTGCTGGGTTTCGCGTTTCTGGTTCTTCATGAGGAAGAAGAAACGACTGGTTCACTGTTGTGTTTCTGGAAATTGCACGCGCTGGCTCTTCTTTGTGAACACACAATTAGGCCGGGTCGGATGGGTTGGAATGGGTTACTGAAGTTGAATGGAGTTTGGTAAATATTGGTATTGTTGGCAATTTGGCATATTGTTGCAAAGTATTGGGCGGCTGAAATTGATTAAAGAAAAGGGCCCAAAAGAAACTTGGTCTTGTAATATGGGTCCAAAATAAGGTTTGGAAAAAAACTACAATTGCAAATAAAATTGCAAAGTCAATTATAGCCATACGAACTAATTAGCGAATCCGACTAGAACCACAATAAGATGAATTAAAATCATTAACTCTGCGAGCTTCTCAATCTCAACGAAATAAAATAATGAATTTAAATTTTATAGTCACTGATTTTTACTAGTTAGCAATAATTTAAGCCAAACGAAATTAAGAAATTATTTAATTTAAAGATGTAAAATCTTTTGAGATGATTTTAAATATTTATAGATTCTAATTATATACAAAATTATATAAAAAATGAATATCATTTAGAAATTACAAAGAAGAAAGATAAAAATAACCTTAGGATATTCTAAATATTATAAAACTAATTATTTTAAATCGTTTGAAATTTAAGAAGCTCAATGATTAAACTATGCTGCGGAGGTTCAAAATTGGGTGTCAACAATGAGTATTTAAATTTACTTCAAGTTACACTAGTAATTTCTAGCATAAGTTTCCTAGACTTAGAATGAATTTGAAATTTAAAGTTTTATTAGGTTGATGTGTTTTTTATTAGATATGTTAGGTGTTTGAATTTGGACTTATGGAGATTTTTGGTTGTAACATTGCTATTTATAGCCCCATATGCTTAATAAAAAGATTGAGAGATATTTTCAACTTTTATTGTAGGCTTTATATTTTTAGAGAAATAACACTTTGTTTGTACGAGACACTGAAAAATCTTGGCTATTTACACTTTCAATACATTAACTTGTTTGTGAAAATGACACAATTTCTTTGAATTTAACAAGATAGTAGAGCTATGGTCGAATTTTTAACGAGTACTCTTTTGTATTATTTAGGTGTATACAAACACCGTAGTAAAACAAATGATATGATTATACAAGTTTATAAATCAAAGAGGTTTTGTCGATTCATATGGTTGCAAAATAAGTTGGTGGGCAAAAAGAGTTACATGAAAAGGGCTAAATCAATTGAACTAACTGTGTTCTCTTTGTAGGATAAGACAAAATAGTAATAATACAAAAATCTGACTTGTAAGCCTAATTTTTTACGGGAAGTAAACAAGAAACATAAACCACTAATTTGACTATATTGTTTATCTATTATACTTGAATGCAACAAGTGTGTTTGTTTCATAGAATCTCTTAATAAATTAAGGAAAATGATGTTCTCTACCGATGATATTTCAATTTCAATATTTATTAGCGATATTGCTTTCTACTTTAGAAACGAAAAAAAATATTTTTGGCATGAATTCATATTAACCGTACCTCTAGTATGTAATGATGAAATCATTTAATCAAAGATAAAATTTAAATTCTTAAAATATAAAAGATAAGAGATAAATATATCACATATAAGAATATATTATCATATTGTATAGATTAAAATTATTGAGGAAATGTATGAGCACTCTATATTATTTATGGGGCGTGATTTTTCCTCTTTATTATCCACAGGCCACAAATAGTAAGATTTTCATTTAATTAAAATAAAGTATATACCTCAAGCATCAACATGTAAATGTTCATTAGATTTAGAAAATATTTAACAAGTTCCCCTCTCTGTATATATAAAGCAACAACACGTTTTCATTGTTGCATCTAAATTCCACTCTCTTCGTGAATTCAAAGAAAAGATTATGCTTTTTCATCACCGATCTTGTAGGGTTTCTCCATTTTGCGCATCACGACACTTCTTTGGCGATTTATCCATCATTTTCATTTCCCCCTTTGTTCTACTCCAGGACAATATCACCTTTCCACCGAAAAAAGCAACCAGATTCCGGAAACAAAGAAGCAATATATTTGGCTGGAATTCTTCTTCTTTTGCATCAGAGTACATACAATCTCCTATTCAAGTTCCAAGTTCTATCTTCCCAAATTATTTTCAAGATTTCTTTCAAGTTGCCTTTAGGTTTATTGTTTTCATATCGTTTCATTGCTATATATTTTGCAGGTCTTGTTTTTAAATATATCTTTCATATCTATTTGTTGATATATTATGTTGGAATATTGACACGTTAATTGTACAACGAAAAAAGTATACTTTATTTTTTCCTTAGTAAATTACTTGCACTGCGTTAATTAAGGGGAAGTAAAGTAATAAATCAATATTTTACCGCGGAAAACCCCCATCTCATAAAGGGTAAAAACCACAACTTACACCTGTATAGGATTTAACTCAACTTCAATAAACTCTAAGACTACAAAAGACATTAGATTACAACACTTGCAAATCTTAAGAACTAAACTCTGATTCATTTGTATCAACAATCATCCTTGACTGTTGAACCCATCTTCCAGTTGCCTCCAACTCGAAGAATAATCTAAGCTATCAAAAGAAAAATATTACAACTCAAAAATTAACAATACAAATGAACTAGACTCAAGAACTAGAAAGCATAAGACTATGGAACATGTTCTTTAATCTTGCTTCTCTGTATCAATGCACTACAATATTCAACCTAAACTCTCTCTTATTTTATTGTATTCTGATTGTATCTCTCGCTTTAACTGAGTATTGTTCTTGTGAAACCCTTAATAAATGCAAGACTTCTCCTTCTTTGAGTTTGGAGTAGGCGTCCTTCCTTACACAACTTCCATTTATTTGTAGACTTCCACTGTGAAGAGAAACTTTATGTAAATAAGTCTTTTTTTCATAAACTCTCTTTGTTCACTACATTTAATCCTTTTTATTCACATGATACCTCTTCTCCTAATCCCAGTAGGAATGTGCCTTAGTGGAACACAATTCAGTAACGATTACCCTGCATCTCCTCCCTATTTGTGAATTATCAAAATCTTACTCGATCTAACTTCAATTATGGCTTCTTATGTGCATAAATTCAACCTGAGACATGTCAATTTCTCAAAGTACACCAATCAAAGAAACATATTAGAGGATCAGGTTAGACTAATAAGAATATAAATATCACACAAGTATTCATTCCACCTTTTTGGAATCATAAAATACTATAACTATAGACAAAACACTAGGTGATGCAATATGAATACTCATGGCCACTGGAATTTTACCTACACACATACTTTAATTTAAAGTAAGAACTCGGAAAGTTATAACAAATAATTTATACAATCAAAGGGGATGGACAATAACAAGAAACTAAAACCCAACAATAGAATTGATAAAAACATTTACACCACAAATGAAATCAAAACGAAAGGTAAAAGCAAGCACTTGTGGTTAAAAAGGGAATGGGAAGGGTATTAGGACAGAGAAGTTGAAGAATGGTATGATGATGATGATAGATCATTCTTAAGAAGATCAAAAAGACCCTAGAGATTTGCAGAATTAGTCAACCTCTCAATTTCAAGGATATCCTCAATGTGGGGAAGCTCCGCCTTGATCCTAGCGTGTAATACACAAATTTAGTGTCACATCCGGGGAGCAGCCCCTAGACATAACCAGCGTCGTTATCCTCTTTGAGGACTAAGACTAGCCTCTTAATTTACATAATTACATTCATAGGTTAAAATGCGGAAAATTTAAAACTTTTTCTATCTATCATGAGGTTTACATAGACCTCTCGCATACACATAATATATATTCATATCGAGTATACATACACCCTTCGTATAAGAAGATTACATAGTCTTCTACTTTTATTGCACATAGATATATAAGATATAACATAGTCAGTAAAAGAGTGTCTCCTCTTATAACTATCTAAAATAAGAGTGTATCAATTGAGCATATTCCATACAACAATGTAATAAAGCCATATATATAGGCCATGCAATCCGTACTCAAATGAAATGAAAGAAAATAAGAGTCTTAAAACTAAAACAACTTCATAAGCTTGATATTGGCATTGCCCTAGGAAAGTGAGAACCTACCCAACTTGGATGATGAGGAATTGCAAGTCTTTATCAAAGTCGTCTCAAAGATCCTTCAATGATCGGAACCTAAAATATTGGGGAAAAGAGAGAAAATGGGTTAGCACATCACATGTACTAAGTATGAGACCATATGCACATATAATATCAAATCATGCTAAAAAGGATATTTCATTAAAACATGTTATTTTACATATTGAAAGCTTTATGCACATTCAAGATCCAATACAAGTCATTTAAAAATATTCATGAATTCAATACCACGTACTTCAGAAGACCAACAACCTTAAGTCTAAGCAAGTCACACGAATATCAACATACTTGGACTCATAATCAAATATAACTCTTTCACCAAGTAATAACATCAACAAGCATGAATACAAGTTCATCACTTCACATCAAAGCAAGACCATTACCCATAACCCTCTTTAAGTCCACTTGTGTAATGACTAAGCAAAGCCCCATAACCTTACCTAATCAACTAAACCTAGCAAGAGCCATAGCTAATGTCCAACTTCACTTATCACATCATTAATAGTACATAATATCATACTTTAACAATAGAGACCAACTACATGTTCATAAGAGTAACCAACATCACATAATGTCATTAACATATAAGACATCATATACATATCTTCTACATTCATAAGCATATACATACATAATAACATCCTCCTAAGACTTTCTTCAAGACTAGCTAGTGCAATGTATAGTTGAGTCCCATACCCTTACCTAGAGTTAAACTAAACCCCTTAGGTCCTCCTATTTAGAGTTCATTCATTACTTCATTTTATTTAGGAAACACTTGCATTAGCCGACATAGACAACTGGAGCTAAGTGTGAAATCCGGTGTTGTAAAACCTTACACCGATGGAAGGTGGTCTACCGGACAAAGTAGAACCAAACATAAACATAGTTTTCTGGATGGATCCACTAGCTAGTCTTCCTATGGGGACAACATAGTTCAAGAACTAAGAGATAAGTATGATCTATAAGCTTTCATTTGACAATTGGAGCATCCTCTCATGGGAATCCATTTGGAATGTCTAGCTAAGTCCCTTTTTGAAATGTATTTAAACCATTATTAACAATCATAGCTTAGTTTAGGTCATAGGGTCGTCTACCCCTTATATAATCATCATTATCATAACTCAATAGGAATTGTATGAGAATCACCTTTCAATACATTCCTCTTAGTGAGGTCAACACCTTTCATCATATCATAGTAATGCACATAAATGAATCAACATCATCCTTATATGATTACAAGCTTAATATGATCTCACAATTCATAAGTCAAGACATTTCAATACAAATATCATACAATCCTAGTTAATCCAATCATCACACATATACTTCAATTGAATCAACATCACAAGGTATAAGTCATCATAATAGAATTAGGATTTCAAGATCACAAGACTTTACCTTTTCCTCTTCCAAAGCTATAAACACGGTGTTACAATCAACCACTCTCAAATCACCCATCATTTGTCCTAATATCATCATAGTATAGTAATTCAACCAATGGCCAAGTCAATTGAACCAACACTATACAATTAAACTCAAGATCACAACCTAGGGTTTAGGGGAAAAGGGTTCATCATGATTTCTTCAAGAACTAGGTCCAATCCCAATAACGCAAGTCATTAGGCAGCCTATAGATTGAATAAGATGACTACAATAATCAACACATTCATCATTCCTTTTCAATTTACAAGTAAGAGTCAAGACTTGGGGAAATTGGGGAAAGAACATGATCTATTCATATTCCCACAATTAACATGAATTACACAATAATCTATACTAGATTAGTCATAGGCAATCATAATTCAACATAATCAATCATCAATTTCGACTTTAGAAAACATTGTAGAGAAAACCCTAAGAATTTGAATAATTGAAATTCATCTTTGAAAGGACCTCTTGGGGAAAAGAATTCCAAGAGTAAAGAACCCATACCTTAATGAAGATTAATCCACAAAAAATGAGTGAAAACCTTGGAGACTTTGTCTTCTCCCTCAAGCTTCTTGTTCTTCAATGGAGGATGAATGGATAGAGAGAAAATAGAGAGACGTGAGAGCAATTTGGGTTTCAATTTGGATTTGTGTTTTTGAAGTGGGAATGAATGAAAATTGACCTAAATTCAATATATAGTCCACCCCAAAATACCCAAACCACCCCTCATTAAGTTGGACTTCCAAAATTGAAGTCCAACTTTTTCTTCACTGTGAGGCCCCCGTCCCACTTCACGACCCACTTCACGGACCGTGGTGGTGGTCGTGAAGATGGGGGCAGTAGATTCTCCTTACTCACAAACTCACACCACTTTTTAGCTAAGTCATTTTGACGGACGCCCCTTGGCTTCCGTCAAGTTCACCACGAGTCGTGGAGTGGATCGTGGTGTCTTTGACAGTAGCTAGGTGTCATATCCGGGGAGCACCCCCTAGAAGTAACATGGCGTACTTGACCTCTCGGAGGTCTTATACAAGCCCATAGATATCATTCATCGCATTGACATAGTAAATTTAGCAGAAAATTTAAAACTTTTCATAGCACATCATATGCTAGAAACTTACTTCATATAAATATAAAACATAAGTCATAATACATATTTAGACCTTAAGTCTCTTTCCCATCTTAGACTCAACAACATTAGAGTACATTAGGGACACGGCCCCTAAGACATAAAACATCATTATATAATTCATAAAACTTTACAGTAAACATAAGTAGGAGATCCTTGAACTTAAGCATTCCTTTCATTGAGCTTGGAAATTATCTATCAAGCTCTTCACCATTCAATACATCCTTTAAGCATCCAAAACCTACACTTTGTGTAAAAAGTAGAAAAGAATGGAGTTAGCACAAGAATGTGCTAAGTATGGCAACCATGCAAAAACAGGCATTTAAAAGGCACATTTTCTTGAAATCATACTTCATGCCTTTTTGAGTAAATCTCCATAAAACCATTATCCAAAAGCATTTATATCATTCACATACTTCATAGAACATAATCAAAGGCCAAACATCATATACAATCATATATAAAATTTAAGCCATAATTGAGGTCACTTTACAGTGAGCTCTTATCCCTTAACAGTGAACCCTTTTTTTTTTTAACTCATGAACCTCCCAAGTAACCCTCTAGTTATACATGGTGCAATGCATCACCTTAAGGCCACAAGGAAATCATACATACAATCTATACAAGGCAACACACATCATCATATAAGTATAGCCCATTACAAGACACATTCAAGTCAAGACCACAAGGCATTATAGTGAACTACATTAAGTTACACATATTTTTACTTCTTTTCATACTTATAATTATAAGACCTTATTTATGACCCCAATCTTAGTCTACTAGTGCAATGTATAGGCGAAGACCCATAACCTCACACATACTTGGTAAATTTATCATGAGACCACAAACCTTAACATTCAATTCATGCATCAACATATAATTGAGGACAACTTCATTCATGTCAACAACCTTCATCATATAGTCATTTAGACCAACATAGTGCATATAAGGATAAGATCACATCATATAGATTCATACCATGCACATCTTCACAACAAGTAGACAAATACTATCATGCCATTCATAAAGACATAACCATAATCATACACATTAGGTCACCTTTTCTAGGACTTCCCAATGAGGTACTTGTGCAATGTCTAGAAGGGTTCATTACTTCCACCTATCCTAAGTAACCTCCCTTAAGTCATCCTAGTTAGGATCCTAATCATTTACTTCCATTGTCAATTTTACTTTAGGGAAATTATAGCCTTAACCGACACTAAGACCATGGGTGCTAAACATGGAATTTGTTGTTGTAGAGCCTTACACCAATGGAAGGTGTTCCTACCTAGCCAATGTAGAACATTAACACATGCTAGCATACTAAGTGAATTCACTTGCTAGATCCTATGTGCCAAGCATAGTTATGGAACTTGGAAATACATGTGAAAACCCTCTTTATGCCTAATGGGGCATTATATTTATTCACTTATGGAAACCACTTTATACCTATTGAGGCATTGTGGTTATACACCTCATGAGATTTATGGTAGACCTTCCTTCCCACATTGGGAAGGGACAAACACTCATATTCAAGTTCACTCGGTGCTAAGCTAAGTTCCCTTTATTAAAAACATTCATTAACTTTACTTTATAAAATATAGTCTTGGGATAGTCATCCCCTCATATGCTTAACTCATAGGTCATAGAGGAAAGCTCATCAACCTAAATCATGTGAGGAATCCCTTCACATGGACAATGCATATGTAAAGCACCATCTAGTTTAGGGTACCCATGAATACACCTTTCAAGGCCCCTCTCTTGACTAGATCTTCAGACATGTGTGAGTGAATACTTATTGATACGCTAAAACTTACTTCTCAAATAAGAAGTAAAGCGGTCGTATCAAGTAAAGAACTCAACTAATGAGGTTGAGATCGATCCCACAAGGAAAATAGTTCAGACTTAACTTTATTTTATTATTACTATTATTTAGCCAACTATTCTCCAATAAACCAAAAGACAAAAGGGGGGTTTTATTTCTAAATTAATGAAAATGATTAACTAAATAAGAATGAACAACTAACAAATTCAACTTTCGGAGTTTAATCAAATTATAAAAGTAACTAGGGTTTTAGTGTTCCCCACAGGTTCCTAACTTGGTAAATCTAACTATAACAGTTCTATCCTGATATCTTACATGTAAAGTGATAAGTTATGTATCTCTAAATCCTTGGTCCGGCATCTAGAGAATTTCACTCCGCACCTTGTTCCGGCTACGTGTGTTGCTATACTAACCCTTATCTTTACCTCATATTAAATATCGTATTCGGTATTTGACTAAGATATTAAATCGTACCAACCAATACTAGTCTATTAGATAGTATACACTAAATCTATGTTGATAATTCTTTTCCTATTATCTACCTCCTTGGTCCGGCAAGTAGAATTAAGGCGAGTTCTAACGTCGGCCACCGTTAAAAAGACTTTTAAACGAAAGAATTATCAATACATGCAAGAAACCACTATAGAATTGTTATTGAAGTTAGATTATTACCTTGTTATTCACCCATGGTTCCCACAACCCTAGCTATGAAGTTTAGTTACCCATGTTCGTAATTACAAAATTCATATTGCTAATGGAAGAATTCATGCACTTACTTTTATGAAAACGAATAATTTCCCAGAATTTAACTTGATTAATTAACGAAATCCACAACAATCAATTCCCGAAAAATATCTTAATTCCCAAAATCGAGAATTTAATAATATAATCGAAGAACTATAAACTGAAAATTATCCAGAAGGTCTAACCCCAAAAACGAGGTTTTTCCAACTATTTATAATAAAAAACGAAACCTAATCAAATAAGAATTCTATTTATTAAAAATCTGTCCAAACGCGTCTGGGTCAACGGACCACGTGACGGACCGTCATGGACACGACGGACCGTCATAGACTCCGTCGTCCCATACTTCACCATTCTTCTATTGCTTTCTTCATTCCCCTCGACGGACAGGTATGACGGACCGTTTCAAGCACGACGGTCCGTCGAGGGTCTTCGTTCCAAAATACTTCAATTCTTGGAATTTGGGTACTGGGACTACTCTCTGATCATTACGACAAACCAGCAGGACGGACCGTCGTAGCTGTGACGGTCCGTAATGGACTTCCGTAATCCCACACTTGGTCAGACTTCCCCAAATTTCCTTCAGCAACTTATCCCTTCACTACGATGCCACCTACGGACCGTCACAGCCGCGATGGACCGTCATAGGTTCCGTAGGTGGTCTCTTCTGCAATTCTTTCTCAAAAAACTCCCGCGTTCATCCTTGGACAGATTTTCTGCAAACAAAGAGAAACTTATATCAAAATCAACACAAAAAGGCTCTCGACACACACTAAACTTAAGGAAAAAGCATTAGAAAATACCGTGAAACCACGGTACATCAACACCCTCAACTTAAATTCGTTGTTTGTCCTCAAGCAACACACTATGACTCACTACAAAATCTTTGTACAAAAGTATCCATATTTTAACTTCCGCAATCATTTGGCTATCAATCCCGATTATTCTCATTATGTTCATGCATGATCTCACTATTAGGCATTATCTTGTGTAGAATCAAACCATAACCCAGATTTACTACGCAATGATGCCTATCCTCTTCAATTTCTCACGAGATGCTAATATTTCTGGTATTACAACTCCTGTCCTCACTTCAAATAACATCCTCATTTTTCACACAAATGATTTTAGTTTGAGTATAAGGATCATGTTTCGACACTCACTCTCAGAACAAATTCACCACTCATTTATACATATTGCCATAGGCTTGCCCTTATTTTCACTACTTCAAGTTCATCATACGCACTTAGGATCACAATAGGACTTTTTTTAGCTTGTAACATAGGCTCAGGGTCAGGTAGGGTGTATTTAGGTATACTTTAGTGACTTGTTGCCATCCTTGACATATCGGCTAAGCGAACCACCTTTTTATCATCTTATTTCGCCCTATTACTCAATTTTCTTTTCACTTTGCTGTTTTCCCTTTCTTATCCTTATGTGTAAGTGACTTTTCTCTTTTCTTTTGTTTATTTTGCTTTTTATTCATATTTTTTTTTAGTCACTTCTGTTTTATTCTTTCTTACTCTTCATTCTTTCAACCCCACTTTTCGGGGTTTTCCTTATAGCAGCCACCCTCAACTCATGATTTTTCCATGAGTCAAGGTTCACAATACCCATGGTTGGGTCAGGGACAAAACAAGGTAGCTTTCTGCATTAGCCATCCTCAACTTATGCTTTTGGCATAAACTGAGGTGCACATGTCCAAGGAGGAACCAGGCCCAACACATTGTTCCCAGAGAAGATCATTTGGGGTGAAAAAGAAAGATCTATTTTAAGCTCAATTCATTTGGATCAAAAAAAAGGATTAACTTCATTTGGTTTTCTGTTATTTTTAGGCTCAAGATTGACTATTTCGAACAAGGGCCTATGATCCTTTCCTAAGTGATTGTTTTGACTCATTTTTAGCAGGACTAACCAGGCAAGTTCTAGCTCAGTATTAATGGTGGACATTCGATTTCACCTCACACTCTCTTGACATTCCTTGCAATCCCAGATTATTCGACACCTAGTTCAAATCTTAGATTCAGGATCATGCAGTAGTTTATCTTTATTTCATATTTCAAACCACACAATTTTCACTTACTATGCCTAGACATGCATCATTTTGATTATCGAGATATCATATTTACTTTAGCCATCATGCTTCAGATTTATGCTATGTACATAAGATATGACATGCCGGTTCAACAATAAAAGTAATCAGTCTTTTGGGGAAAAAGAACACAGGCAACAAAACCCCAAAAAGAGGATCGTGAATTTGGGCTACTCAGAATTCACCCAAGTATTCACTTTCCATTTACCCCACCCCCAACAAAAGATATGCAATTATCCCCAATGCATAGAAAAGTTAAACTACGTAAAAGGGTAAGTGAAGCAAACCTGAGGCGCTAAGCGCCGATGATCAGTAAGCTGGTGGGTCCGGTTCACCGGAACCCACTCCCTGCGTAGTCTGGACATCCTCAGTAATGTCCTCAGCATCCACAGCACCATCAGTAGTGCCTCCCACAGAATCTACAATTTTGGAGCTAGACGCCCCGGCAGCTACTTCTACAGCCCTCAACTTACGGGCCTCCTCATCAGCAATCGAGGCTCTCCTCGCAGCCTCTATCTCACGGCGCTCCTTCTTCCTCGCCCTAGCCTCATCCTCCTCTCGACCCCTGCGTCTCTTGACATGTTCTCGTGGGTGAGGTGGTGGAACATCAGTAGTGGCAAAAAGAGCAGCCATCACGGTGTCATCAGCAGGCTCTACAGAAGGGGCCTCAGACTCAGGCACCCTCGCCTCTAAAATCATATCAAGATCAGCTCGCAGACTCTCAACCACAGCCTGAAGGGTCGACATGTCCACCGGAGGGGCTGGTCGAGCTAGCACTCGCAATTCAAACGCGTCTAAGCGCTGATGTACCTCTGCGATCTTCCTCTCCGTGTGCTGTACCATCTTGCGCTCCATGCGCTCCTCTGCCTCAGCAATAGTCTTCTGCATCCAAGGCTGGATATGATGCAGAAGTGTAGCCATCTGTGCCTCAAGTTTCTGGACCCGAGCAAGTGGGACCCGAATGGCAGAAGGAGCCGAGCGAGAGGAGCTCGGGGCAGTGCTACTACCCGGGATAGACTCGACCGGAGTAGTGTCAGTGTGTGCAGCAGCAGTCTGGGAAGAAGCGTGGGCATGCTCGACGGTGTCGGCCAGGTTCTCACTAAGTGGGACCACCTCAGGGTGGGGCCCTCTGTGTAGGGCCAACTCATTGGCCTCATCCCTGATGAGGCCGATGTCAACATTTCCTTGCAGGGTCCGGCGCTGGTCAATGTGCCAAATGGGCACACCTGCTGATCTGCACAAAGAAAAAATCATGCAAGGAAAAGGGTAAGTCGTGGTGACCTTGAAAGCCCTCTCGTGCATGACCGCTTGGAGAAGCCAAGCAAAATCAACCTCGAACCCTGTCATCATTGTGGCCATCAGCACCGCACGATCCCAGGTGACTATATTATCAGCAGCAGTGGGGGAGAGATAATGGCGTACTATCAACCAAAGAAACTTGGCCGTAAAGGTCAAGTTGGCCTTCCTGATGGCTCCCTTAGGTTCCATCACCCAATCCGCAGCCTCTCCATCAACAGACAGGTGCTGGGCCATCCACCTCTTGGTGGTCTCTCTCAGTGAAGGCTGGCGGAAGAAACTACCCTCTTTAACAATTTGCCACCGGTAATCAAACTCGGCGGTGAGAGGTGTGCTGGTCGAGTCAAAATTCGTGCCGTACAGATATCGGCGGATGGCTAGTAGTGAGATGTCGACCTGGATGCCGCATACTCGGACATGCTCAAGTGGGGCCTGTTTGGCGGGGGCAGACCGCCTATCGATCTGTGAGCGAAGAGTGGCAACATAAGAGGCATAGAACTCGCGAACTAACTCCTCACTATACCAGCCCAAAGAACGAGCCGTCCACTCCAGTCGGTGTCTGGTGAAAAGGGTGTGAATGTCTGGCATGGTGGGCAGACTTCCCGTGAGGACCCGCCTCTCCAGTGTGAGGGTCCGTGTCATGACGCCTTTGTCATTGAGCACTTTGGCGTCTAAGTATACTTTGTATTGCCCGTCGACACACCACCGGTTGGGCTGATCGGCAACCTGGGCAGGGACTCCAGTTGGTGAGCCAGGGGTGGAGTCAGTGCTGTCAGCCTCATCATCAGAGGCAGACTGCGTAACTGTGGCGGGGGCAGAGGCTTCTGCGGACCCGGAGGCTTCCTCTGACCACGAAACTCCTAAGGAGCCAGATGCTCCTTCGTCTTGGGCAGCTAACCCAGAAGGTGTGCCGGTCTGTGTGCGCTCCTCATCAGACTGGGAGGCAGTGACTATGCCGGGCGCCACCTTCTTGGGCATGACTCTCGGTACACGTGGAGCTCCTGCTGTAGTAGCAGTGCCTGGGGGCACGTACTCTGGATCATGCTCATCATCAGAACCTATCACCAATCGGGCAGATGGGGCGACAGATTTAGAATGCCCACGTGCATAAACGCGATCTTGTTTAGGTGCCATGAGAGCTAGTACCTGTAACGAATCATCATTAGTACTGGAGAGATAAAACATGACAAAAGAAAAAAATGAGACAATAATACACAGAACTCAAACCAGTGATAACAGTTCTGAAGTAGCAGTAAGGCACGACGGACCTGATGACGGCCCGTCGTGCTTATGACGAACCGTCATGAGGTCCATCATGTAATACTTAGCAACAAAGAGTATCAGAAGGAAGGTCTCAGACGGATACGACGGTTATGCAGGACGGACCGTCGTGGGTATGACGGTCCGTCATATGTGTTCGTCAGTGGACACTTAGAAATAGTGACGAGACCCTTAGGACAGGGGTCTCTGACCGATACGACGGTTCAGCAGGACGGACCGTCGTGGGTACGACGGTCCGTCATATGTGTCCATCAGTAGACACTTAGAAATAGTGACGAGACCCTTAGGACAGGGGTCTCTGACCGTCACGACGGTTGTGTAGGACGGACCGTCGTGGGTATGACGGCTCGTCACGTGTGTCCGTCAGTGGACACTTGGGAAAAGAGATGAGACCCTTGGGACAGGGGTCTTTGACCGTCACGATGGTTGTGCAGGACGGACCGTCGTGGGTATGACGGTCCGTCACATGTGTCCGTCAGTGGACACTTGGGAAAAAAGATGAGACCCTTGGGACAGAGGTCTCTGACCGTCACGACGGTTGTGCAGGACGGACCGTCGTAGGTATGACGGTCCGTCACATGTGTCTGTCAGTGGACACTTGGGAAAAAAAGATGAGACCCTTGGTCCAGGGGTCTCTGACCGTCACGACGGTTGTGCAGGACGGATCGTCGTGGGTATGACGGTCCGTCACATGTGTCCGTTAGTGAACACTTAGAAACAGTGATGAGACCCTTAGGACAGGGGTCTCTGACCATCACGACGGTTGTGCAGGATGGACCGTCGTGGGTACGACGGTCCGTCATCGGGTTGTGGTGCTGTCAAGCAGAGACAGAACTGGGGGGTGCCACATTCACCCATGTGAGTCAAAACAAAGACCCAACAATTTTCTAATACAGTTTAGAGCCCTAATGGACAAGTTTAAAGCCCTATCAAATTGGCAAGTTTAAAGCCCTAATTTCTCTAGTGTTATCCAGTCATTTTGTGGAATTAAAGACCTAAGTTAGACAATATCTAAAAAACAAAAACCCATATGCAAATAATAAGGAAAAACAGCAAAACAAAGAAAAAGAGTAAATGAGTAGAAATATCAGGAACACATACCTTGGAAGAGTAGACAACAATGCAAAAGTGATGGCACTCAAGTGAGAAGAATTAGACTCACAGCAGCAGACTCCGACCAAGAGGGAAGATTTGGGATGAAAAAATGGGAGAATATGGGGAATTTGGGAAGAGAAAGAAGTTGGAAGGGGAGAAAATGGAGGGAAGAGGAAAAGAAACTGTTAATGAAGGGGGGGGGTGTAAAACATTTTAAACTTTTGAAATTCTTTAGCTGGGTCGGGTCGGGTAGCCGGGTAATGGCGTGACGAAACCCCGATGATGGTCCGTCTCGAATGTGACGGTCCGTCATACGGTCCGTCGCATGTGCCCTAATTCTTCAAAAATACAAGAGAGCGTACCTGGCACGACGGAGTCATGCGACGGTCCGTCACAGGCATGATAGTCCGTCGATGTATCCGTCAGTGACTGATGCAGAGTAACTTTTCTGCAGAACTTCCTGTAGATGTGCTACCTGGAAATTTACAACCCATTAATAGAAAATGCTACCGTTACTAGAAAGAAAAACTATAAAAGTGGTTAGATGATAAATATTGGGTTGCCTCCCAACCAGCGCCTGATTTAATGTCGCGGCACGACTGAGGACACTCGATTACTCAGACTTCATCAAGATGATATGCCTCAATCACCTCATTCGCCGATTCTGCATGACCTATATAGATTTTGAGACGTTGTCCGTTCACCTTAAACCGCACACCTTCCTTGTTTTCCAACTCGACTGCTCCATGAGGGAATAATTGGGTGATCAAGTAAGGTCCAGTCCATTTAGACTTGAGCTTGCCCGAAAACAAGTGCAATCTAGAGTTGAATAAAAGCACCAAATCCCCAATCATAAACTCTCGTTTCTCAATTTTTAGGTCATGGTATTTCTTCATCTTTTCCTTGTAGAGGGCTGAGCTTTCATAAGCCTTTAGGCGAAATTCATCGAGTTCATTTAACCCATTTAATCGTTGTTCTGCAGCTTCGTTCCAGTCCATTTTTAGCTTCTTCATAGCCCACATGACTTTATGCTCTAATTCAACCGGAAGATGACATGCTTTCCCATATACTAGTTGGTATGGTGACATACCTATGGGAGTCTTATATGTTGTCCGGTAAGCCCAAAGCGCATCATCAAGCCTCCTTGACCAATCTGTTCTACTAGCATTCACTGTTTTTGACAAAATCTGTTTGATTTCCCTATTTGATACTTCAACTTGCCCACTAGTTTGAGGATGGTAAGGAGTGGCCACATTATGGCGAACCCCATATTTCTCCAATAATCCCTTGAACAATTTGTTGTAAAAGTGGGATCCCCCATCACTAATAATCGCCCGTGGAGTACCAAATCGAGAGAATATATTCTTCTTCAAGAATGCAGTGACACTCTTCCCCTCATTATTCTCGAGGGCGATGGCTTCCACCACTTGGATACATAATCAACTGCTACTAAAATATACTTCATTCCATGAGAACTCACAAATGGTCCCATAAAGTCAATACCCCAAACATCAAATAACTCAATTACAAGAATGGGGTTTAGAGGGAGCTCTTGCTTTCTTGAAATGCAGCCATCTCTTTGGCATCTAACACATGCTTTGGCGAACTCATGAGCATCTTGATGAATAGTTGGCCAATAGTAACCACTTTGTAAGATCTTATGAGCAGTTCGAACACCACTATGATGTCCACCAAAGGGTGAGGAATGGCATGCCTCTAAAATACTCAACATCTCAACTTCCGGCACACAACGCCGAATAAGCCCATCAGCACAGCTCCTGTATAAGTATGGTTCATCCCAAAAGAACTTCTTCACATCGTACATGAACTTTTTCCTTTGATGAAAAGACAGGTCCGATGGAACAATATCACTAGCTAAGTAGTTCGCAAAATCTGCGAACCACGGAATCAGGTCTTGTGAGGCAGCCAATACATGCTCATCGGGGAACGTGTCATCAATATCAGTCTTATCCCCCAACTCTCGCATAGCTTCATCTTCTAAACGGGACAAGTGATCAGCAACTTGATTTTTGGTCCCTTTTCTATCCCTTACCTCAAAGTCAAATTCTTGCAGTAGTAATACCCAACGAATTAACCTTGGTTTCGCATCCTTCTTAGCCATCAAATATCTCAAGGCTGAATGGTCAGTATGCACTATAACTCTAGTACCTAGCAAATAGGAGCGAAATTTTTCAAAAGCAAATACTACGGCAAGGAGCTCTTGTTCAGTGACTGTATAGTTCTTCTAAGCTTCATTGAGGGCTTTACTAGCATAGTAAATGGGATGAAGGATTTTGTTCCTTCTTTGTCCCAATACTACACCAAGGGCAACCCCACTCGCATCACACATTACCTCAAATGGACTGCTCCAATCCGGAGAAAAAATGATAGGTGCAGATACCAGTTTTTCTTTGAGATCGCCGAATGCTTTAAGACAGGATTCATCAAAAGAAAATTTACAATCTTTCTCTAACAGTTTGCACAAAGGATGTGTAATTTTTGAGAAATCTTTGATGAATCTCCTGTAAAAACCTGCATGCCCAAGAAAGCTTCTCACACCTTTTATAGAGATAGGTGGAGGAAGTCTCTCTATCACCTCGACTTTGGCTCGATCAACTTCTATGCCCTTTTCCGAAATACAATGGCCCAAAACAATACCTTCTTTGACCATGAAGTGGCATTTTTCCCAATTGAGAACTAAATTGCAGTCTTCACATCTCTTAAGAACCTCAGATAAATGGCTCAAACATTGCTCGAATGATTCACCAACCACAGAAAAATCATCCATAAAGACCTCAATAGTATCTTCCACCATGTCGGAGAATATTGACATCATACATCTCTGAAATGTGGCGGGTGCATTGCACAACCCAAACGGCATTCTCTTGAACGCAAAGGTCCCATATGGACAAGTAAAAGTGGTCTTCTCTTGATCTTCTGGTGCAATAGAGATCTGATTATACCCTGAATAACCATCAAGAAAACAGTACCACCCTTTTCCGGCGAGTCTATCCAACATCTGATCCATGAAGGGCATGGGAAAATGGTCCTTTTTGGTCCATGCATTTAATTTCCGGTAATCCATACACACCCTCCATCCAGTCACCGGCCTCATTGGAACAAGTTCATTTTTTTCATTGGGGACCACAGTCATTCCCCCTTTCTTAGGTACACACTGAACAGGGCATACCCAACTACTATCGGCGATCGGATAAATTACTCCAGCATCCAACCATTTTATGATTTCCTTCTTCACGACCTCTTGTATAGGTGGATTTAAGCGTCTCTGGTGCTCAATACTTGGCTTATGATCGGGCATGAGTTGGATTTTATGAGAACAAATACCAGGAGGGATCCCAATAATGTCCCCAATGGTCCACCCAATAGCTCTTTTGAACCTTTTTAGCACTTTGACCAAACTCTCAACTTGTTGTTTATTCAGATCTGATGCAATGATTACCGGCAATGTATCACCCTTTCCTAAGAATTCATACCTGAGATGCGGTGGGAGAGCTTTTAGCTCTAGCTTTGGAGCCTCCTCTATGGATGGTTTAGCGGGTGGAGACTCGCGATTCTTCATGTCTAGCTCATATTTCTTCGGTTTAAACCGAACATTACCACGATCAAGAGCAGCGACTAATGACATATATTCTGCAATGCTTTCATTATCAAAATTCATTATCACTGCCGCTAGTGCTTCTACACCTAGACGTTCTTCTATTTGTGTCTCAGGTGATTCACCAACTTTGTAGGATATGGCAGATACCGATTGGAGCTCACCACTCTGCCGCATGGACCTACAAATGTTAAAAGTCACTTCTTCATTGTTCAACCGAAATTTCATCTGCCCCTTTTCCATATCAACTAAAGCTCTACCCGTAGCAATGAATGGCCTCCCAAGAATAATAGGCACCTCAAAATCGACTTCACAATCAAGAATGACAAAATCTGCTGGAAATATGAACGACTCCACTTTTACTAGCACATCATGGAGTATCCCTATAGGCCTTTTTACTGTTCGATCGGCCATCAGTAGCCGCATCGCAGTGGGCTTTGGTTCACCCAAACCCAACTTCTTGTAAATCGAGAGGGGCATGAGATTTATGCTTGCCCCCAGATCACATAATGCTTTCGCAAAATGTAATAACCCGATTGTATAAGGAATAGTAAATGCACCCGGATCTTTTTTCTTTTGCACCAAAGACCTTGTAGGAATACCTTTTTAGGCACTTCAGCATCTTTATCAGTGTTATATTCTACTTCATCACTTAACCTCTACCACTTTATCATTATCTTTCATCACCTTTTCCGCAATAGACGGCATAGGTGGGTCAATAGTTTATTTTCCACCACGAGTAGTAATTGCCATACACTGTCCATCATTTTTCGGATTTTGGACAGTGTTGCTAGGAAGAGTGCCCGGTTGCCTTATGTTCACAGTTGCAGATAACTGAGCCATTTGCAATTCAAGCTGCTTAATTGATATGGTATGCGTATCAACTTTCTGTCCAATACCTGCTACATCACTCCTTAACTCTTTGGTGTGCTCATCACTAGCATCGAACCTCCTCCTCATCTTGTACAACATATCCTCAACTCGCGCCATACTACCTTCACCATCCCTAGGAGCAACTTCACGATTTTGAGGAGGAACATAGGGCCCACTCCTCTCATTTCTGTTACCATGTTACCCCTGTTGAAGTTGTTGTCGCGGTTGTAGTTTCCATCACGAACATAATTACCCTCACGGTTGTAGTTACCATAGTTCCGACCTTGATTTCCTTGACCTTGGCGCCAATTCTCCTGATTGGAGCCTTGGGCATTCAGTCGGAAACCCCCCGTCTGATCATTTACTGCATAAGAATCTTCCTCATAATAATATTCATCAGTTGGTGGTGGTGGTTTAGACAAGTAGTTTACTGCGTTTATCTTCTCTGCACCCCCAGTGTCATGTTTTAACACCAACCCAAGCTCAGTTCTCATCTGTGCCATCTCTTCACGAATCTCATCTGTGGCTGGGTCGTGTGTGGATTGTACTGCAAAAGTATTTCTCCCAGTATCTGTCTTCCTAGTACTCCATGCTTTATTATTCCGGGAGATTTTCTCTAATTTTTCAGCAATTTCAGCATAAGGACACTCCCCATAAGAAGCACCTGCTATAGTATCCAATACCGCTTTATTATTATCATCCTGTCCCCGGTAGAAGTATTCTTTCAGTGACTCATCATCTATGCAGTGATTGGGGACACTTCTAAAAAACGAAGTGAACCTATCCCAAGAACTACTAACTGACTCTCCTGGTAGTGCCACAAAGTTGTTCACTCTGTCTTTGTGATTTAGTTTCTTGGAGACCGGGTAGTAACGTGCTAAGAAAACGTCCCTCAGTTGGTTCCAAGTGAAAATTGAGTTATAAAGGAGCTCAGTGAACTAAATGGCAGCCTCTCCCGTCAGTGAGAGAGGAAATACTCTTAGCCCTATTACATCCAAATTCAAATCAGGACTCCCTACACAGCTTTTACACACTGCCCTCACCTTAGCTATATGGGCATGTGGGTCCTCAGACGGTAGTCCTGAAAACAAATCTCTAGCCGTGAGCATTTGCATTAGACTACTAGTGACTACAAAGGTGTGACCTTCTGGTAGAGGGGGCAAGACAAGTTGCCCATCAGAATCTGCAATATTGTCATAACCTCTGTAGTATTCTTGAGGACGTGGAGCGGGATTATGTCCCCTTTGTGCACCTTGATCAGGATCATCAGGTAATAATCGACCATGAGCATCAACCGGAGCTGGGATGTTCAGGTTTGGATCATCATCATTTATACCCAAGTTTCGATTCATTTTGCGTAGTGTACGCTCTAACTCGTGATCGTAGGGAAACAAGGGTTCTCTTCCTCTCTGTGTATTTGGCATACAAAGACGTCAAACCTGGCAAAATGAAAAACAACAGAAAAAGTAAAATCAGGAAAATATTGACTAAATTTTAGTAATAAATTTAAGTTAATCTAAAAGCTACTTTCCCCGGCAGCGGCGCCAAAATTTGATACGCTCAAATTTACTTCTCAAATAAGAAGTATAGCGGTCGTATCAAGTAAAGAACCCAACTAATGAGGTTGAGATAGATCCCACAAGGAAAATAGTTTAGACTTAACTTTATTTTATTATTACTATTATTTAGCCAACTATTCTCCAATAAACCAAAAGACAAAAGGGGGGTTTTATTTCTAAATTAATAAAAATGATTAACTAAATAAGAATGAACAACTAACAAATTCAACTTTCGGAGTTTAGTTAAATTATAAAAGTAACTAGGGTTTTAGTGTTCCCCACAGGTTCCTAACTTGGTAAATCTAACTATAACAGTTCTATCCTGATATCTTGCATGTAAAGTGATAAGTTATGTATCTCTAAATCCTTGGTCCGGCATCTAGAGAATTTCACTCCGCACCTTGGTCCGGCTACGTGTGTTGCTATACTAACCCTTATCTTTACCTCATATTAAACATCGTATTCGGTATTTGACTAAGCTATTAACTCGTACCAACCAAAACTAGTCTATTAGATAGTATACACTAAATCTATGTTGATAATTCTTTTCCTATTATCTACCTCCTTGGTCCGGCAAGTAGAATTAAGGCGAGTTCTAACGTCGGCCACCGTTAAAAAGACTTCTAAACGAAAGAATTATCAATACATGCAACAAACCACTATAGAATTGTTATTGAAGTTAGATTATTACCTTGTTATTCACCCATGGTTCCCACAACCCTAGCTATGAAGTTTAGTTACCCATGTTCGTAATTACAAAATTCATATTGCTATTGGAAGAATTCATGCACTTACTTTTATGAAAATGAATAATTTCCCAGAATTTAACTTGATTAATCAACGAAATCCACAACAATCAATTCCCAGAAAATATCTTAATTCCCAAAATCGAGAATTTAATAATATAATCGAAGAACTATAAACTGAAAATTATCCAGAAGGTCTAACCCCAAAAACGAGGTTTTTCTAACTATTTATAATAAAAAACGAAACCTAATCAAATAAGAACTCTATTTACTAAAAATCTATCCAAACGCGTCTGGGTCGACGGACCACGTGACGGACCGTCATGGACACGATGGACCGTCATAGACTCCGTCGTCCCATACTTCACCATTCTTCTGTTGCTTTCTTCATTCCCCTCGAAGGACAGGTATGACGGACCGTTTCAAGCACGACGGTCCGTCGAGGGTCTTCGTTCCAAAATACTTCAAATCTTGGAATTTGGGTACTGGGACTACTCTCTGATCATTACGACGAACCAGCAGGATGGACTGTCGTAGCTGTGACGGTCCGTAATGGACTTCCGTAATCCCACACTTGGTCAGACTTCCCCAAATTTCCTTCAGCAACTTATCCCTTCACTACGATGCCACCTACGGACCGTCACAGCTGCGACGGACCGTCATAGGTTCCGTTGGTGGTCTCTTCTGCAATTCTTAAATTTTCTGCAAACAAAGAGAAACTTATATCAAAATCAACACAAAAAGGCTCTCGACACACACTAAACTTAAGGAAAAAGCATTAGAAAATACCGTGAAACCACGGTACATCACTTATATGTGAGCAAAACTTTCACATACCACATAATTGCCACACATGGACATACATCATTTCATTCATGCATAAGTGTACCGCTGTAACTATATGAACCATGCTTTCATATAAACACAATTAGACACTAGGTATAATCATACTTTATCATACCACATACTTCACATTATACCATATAAGACATGTTCATAACACACTTTCATGGACTCAAGCTCAGCATGCATAATAGTAGACATTAGTGAATATGAGAACTACCTTTCATTTAGACACCACGACCTATACTACTTGTAAGCATGCATGGGGAGTGAGGGTCTGTGTACATTGGTCATTATGATCACATAATGGCTATCAACAACATATCGAGGGAGCAACCCCCTTAGAATAACAAAACATATTCAAACATAGACCACACAACACAACTTAGCATAGGAGGCAAGCTCACTTCAAATTATACTTTAAGGCTACTAGCATTAGATATTTACACCTTCAAATAGGGGTACATGTGTAGGGGTCATCAATATTTAACACTTCATTAATGGCAGCACCTACACATGATCTTACCATAACCATTTACATGTTCATAACAATAGTAACATAACCTAGATTCACAACTACAATAGAAGACTAGGCACAAGTTACACATTAGGTGATCATCATAACCACTCATTCATATATTCATCAATTTGCCTTCTAGGACATGGTCAACACATATATAATGACAATAAAGTAAACACCGCAACCATTAGTGGACCATACCACACAATGTCGTACAAGGCTTCATCATCTACAATAATATAGGAAAAGTAGAGGAGATAAAAATTCTTACCAATTTCTCACCCTTTGATCATCAATGATCAATACACCTTGTTCATCAACAATTCATATATAGGGCAGTAGCTATATGTACTTTAATCATAAAATAAACCATATACAAGTCGCTACAAGATCATACTATAACATAATACACTATGTCACATATATGGTAGAAGGTAGGGAGTTATAGATCATCAAGTAACTTCCCATTATTTTGCTCATCAATAATCATGTATCAATAATATACATTTAAGGCAGTAGTAAAAGAGGTATAACATCATAATAAATCATGCTTCACTCACCTTAGAATATAGATCACAACATATACATTACCCTATCAATCTCTATAGGCTAGAAGGACTTAAATCAATCTTTACCAATTTCATTGTTATCGATTAATATTGTATAAATTATACTTAATGATCATCATGTTACACATATAGGCAGTAGCTAAGACAATTCACCTTAATCGAATCACATAACAACCATCCTAACGTCAAGATCACAAGTTACTACTTGATAGCTTAGAAGCACCTAGATCGATTAATACCAAGCTTTCTTCATTTTGATCATGCCATATTTATAATCACAATTAAACCAACTCATTAACCTAAGGCAGTAGATACAACAACCACAACATAATCGAATTCTACTTTTATTCATTAAAAGGCTCATATTACAGTGATCACAATAAGGGATAGGTTAGTCATGTTCAAATCTTCATATATTGATCCACATGGATCCTTCATCATCAATTCATCATTAATCGACGTAAATAACAGTAGATATAGAAAATTCAACGTAAGAGAATCACAATTCAACCATTAACAAGCCATGATCACAATGCTCATGCAAGGGCTAAATCAAGTTTGGGAAGGGACATGGGTTCATCATGTAATTGGATTCAAAATCACGTTAAAAACAATATATTAACTTCAATATATCATGATTTAATCATTCAAAATGTTTTTAGAAAGAACCCATGGCTAGAATGAAGAAGAAGAAGTTGGATCATCAAATCTCTTTTGAAACTTTGAGATTAACTCTCTAGATGACGATAAATAGAGATGAAGGATAACCATACCTTTGTCTAGTTTAAACCTCTAAAAATTGATGAAGAACCCAGGAGAATCGAATATACAAGCTGTTCTTGAGCTTCAACAACAATGGCGGCTTCTAGGGAGAATTGGTTTTGGAGGGAAGATTTATTTCGTGAAGAGGGGATTGTGAATGGGTTAGTCACGTGTTTGATCCATTAAATACACCCAAAAATAGGTAAATAAATCAATATTAGTAATTTTAGGACGTGGGGTGAATTTACCATTCACCCCTTAAGTAAAACCGTCGCATGGCAGTGATTGCAGGCCACAAACGACGGACCACAATCGATTAGCCGTCGTTTGATTCAGTTGATTGGACCTTGGCGTGTTTTTGGGTTGAGACTTGACCAGGCTAAGTGTCAATCGACGATACCTCACCTTCAGGACGTTGGTCAACCAACTGGCCGTTGTTTGGTACAGTCGATTGACACTTCCAAGGTAGTGTCTCGACCAGCCTTGGGTCCTTCTTATGGGCCCTTTTGCGGGGACCTTTTAAAGTCGTACCCGGACGTTTCCAACGTAAATACAACCCTTAACAATTTGTAGACCTCCCACATGAGTTTCACCCAAACCAAATACTCGCAACATGTCCAAACATGCAAGGCCCCATAAAGACACACACATGCATGTCTTAAGGCTATCTTTCGAACGTCTTGGACGTTCTTGGACGTTTGACCTCTAAACTTTAGGAAAGTCCATATAATACCATTAAAAATAATTATAACTCATTTTAAGACTTCAAAATCTCATTTCATTCACATATAAGCACACATAGACACATGAGGCACATAGGTGACTAGTCGTCGAACGTCTTGGTCGTCCCTTGACGTTTGACTTCCAAATCACGTAAAACATTACACACTGCCTTTATACCATATTATAAGCCATTTTAGGACCTTATAACATTAATACAAACATGTTAGGCTCTATAAACCCTATCTCATTTTGGGGGTCTTACAATATCCCCCACTTGGGAACATTCGTCCTCGAATGACACTTAGAATATTTTTATTCACCACAAGACTTCAATGCATCTTAGAGCAGTTCATTATATTCATAACATAATCACATAGAAGTTAATGCACCAAACTTACAAGGAACACAACTTCACATCATTTAGCACTCAATGCACACAAGCAAGCAATACTTCAATTCACTCACTTTTTATTGCATCAATCAAAAGGCTCTTATCATGTTCGTAGGAGGAACAAACTTCTCCTAATCATAACATGATCATTACACTTCATTTTATTAAGAGCTAATCATACACCCTTCTTTAACTCATACTAAGGCAGATGCCAACAACACTCAAAACAAGTAGGCACTCATACTTCAATGCACAAAGACTTGAGTTAATTGGATCCACAAAGACCTTTATTAGTTAGACCTAGTGCTATTAAGGCCATAATAAACCATACCATGCGTAGTGGTGTTCATGGATGAATGTCCTTCTCCTCAAAACACTTACATGTATCATGATCTCACACCCAAGCAAATGCACAAAGGCAATCTTTACTGTAACATGAGAAATTCTCAACTTTTTAAATCAAGACATGTTCATGTTTTCTTCCTAGTGAAGTCTAAATGGTAAGTCACACCAATTACATCACAACAATTAAGAATCCATTTCACAAAATGTCAATTTCTAGCATAGTACTCACCTTCACAGTAAGCATCATTTGGGAAAATTGATACAAATCATAGGCACATACATGAATCTAAGCTAAACATGCTTTGACTTTTCAAGAGTGAGCCTACAATCATGCTTTCCCAACCATACAATTCACATAGTTTTGAAGAGACTCTACACTTTTTATTTTTTTGAGAGACTCAATTTCTCATTATAAGGCTAAACCTTTCATAACAAAAGTGACTAAACCAAGTTTCTTACCTTACCTCATAAAGTCAAATTCACAATTAGCATGGTAAGATGCCCAATACACATGAGAAAACATGAATTTTATCAAAATTCCCATACATGCACTTTGGAATCTTCCCAATATCTTCAAGGTAATACCAATCAATACATACCAAACATGTAGAGGTCATGCAATTCATACTTTATGCAAGACTATATTCATGAACAAGCTTACTAAGAATTTATTAGTTTCAAGTT
Organism: Solanum sitiens; assembly: GCA_016801875.1. NCBI lineage: Eukaryota > Viridiplantae > Streptophyta > Magnoliopsida > Solanales > Solanaceae > Solanum > Solanum sitiens. The sequence continues at coordinate 3,226,061 of JABWTJ010000057.1, read as the reverse complement.
CAAGCAAAGATAGAAGTACAAGGTAGAATATCTACAACATCACTATTCCATCACCATCCTCCACTTAGGGTAAACCCAATTAAGATCAACTTAACCCAATTTTTTAACAGGATTTTAGTTATTAACTAATAAAGGAATTACAGTAACTTACCATAAGTGCTTCAAAGGTATTCTAAACTTTATCACCTATGAACTTTATCCCCAATCATCAAGTTCTGTCATACCATTCAACCACCTATGGTTTTCATACAATATAATAGACACCAAGGTCACACAACATGGGGAAAACAACGAGAAAACTTAGCCATAAAAATTCTTCTTTTTACTTGGACCTTACAGTAAGGTGACTTCTAGGTCATTAAAACCCACATTATCACCCTACCAAGAAAAGCATCCATCTTCACACCTAGGATCAAGTATACACAAAGGACTCCAATCCATACCAAGGGAAACATTGAACACCTTAAAACACATATTGTTAGGGTCGCATGCTTTCATAGGTAGTCACTAAGAATTTCAAGCTCAAATCATATCATGACATACATTCTTCAACATAACATGCTATTTCACATGTCTCACACATAGCCATAAATAGCACCTTATCATTAAATCATGCCAAAATTCACCTTCACACATACTCATCAAACCATAAAACCAAGTTAAGAATTAACTCACCTTTTCTCCCTCAAGCATATAAAATACCATCTCATCCAAGCAATCACATCTAAAATACCACCGGACAAGAAAACATAAGAGAGAGATCTTATAGAGTTAAGTTCTATGGCACGATATGAGAATGATAAAGAAGGGAAACGCTATCGTCTTATAGCCTCTCATATCATTTGATGATGTCGCGACTCACCACCAATGAACACGAGACTGTACCAGAGGTGGCAATATGAGACTTTTAGAACCTAAAACCACTTTATAAACCTCATGCTCTGATACCACGTTTGACACATCCGGGGAGCACCCCCTAAAAGTAACATGGCGTACTTGACCTCTGGGAGGTCTTATACAAGCCCATAGTTATCATTAATCGCATTGACATTGTAAATTTAGTGGAAAATTTAAAACTTTTCATAGCACATCATATGCTAGAAACTTACTTCATATAAATATAAAACATAAGTCATAATATATATTTAGACCTTAAGTCTCTTTGCCATCTTAGACTCAACAACATTAGAGTACATTAGGGACACGACCCCTAAGACATAAAACATCATTATATAATTCATAAAACTTTACAGTAAACATAAGTAGGAGATCCTTGAACTTAAGGATTCCTTTCATTGAGCTTGGAAATCATCTATCAAACTCTTCACCATTCAAGACATCCTTTAATCATCAAAAACCTACAATTTGTGTAAAAAGTAGAGAAGAATGGAGTTAGCACAAGAATGTACAAAGTATGACAACAATGCAAAAACATACATTTAAAAGGGACATTTTCTTGAAATCATACTTCATGCCTTTTTGAGTAAATCTCCATAAAACCATTATCCAAAAGTATTTATATCATTCACATACTTCATAGAAACATAATCAAAGGCCAAACATTATATACAATCACATATAGAATTTAAGCCATAATTGAGGTCACTTTACAGTGAGCTCTTATCCCTTAACAGTGAACCCTTTTTTTCTTTTAACTCATGAACCTCCCAAGTAACCCTCTAGTGAAACTTGGTGCAATGCATCACCTTAAGGCCACAAGGAAACCATACATACAATCTATACAAGGCAACACACATCATCATATAAGTATAGCCATTACAAGACGCATTCAAGTCAAGACCACAAGGCATTACAATGAACTACATTAAGTTACACATATTTTTACTTCTTTTCATACTTATAATTATAAGACCTTATTCATGACCCCAATCTTAGTCTACTAGTGCAATGTACAGGTGAAGCCCTATAACCTCACACATACTTGGTAAACCCATCATGAGACCACAAACCTTAACATTCAATTCATGCATCAACATATAATTGAGGACAACTTCATTCATGTCAACAACCTTCATCGTATAGTCATTTATACCAATATAGTGCATATAAGGATAAAATCACATCATATAGATTCATACCATGCACATCTTCATAAAAACAAGACAAATACTATTATGCCATGCTTAAAGACATAACCATAATCATACACATTAGGTCACCTTTTTTAGGACTTCCCATAGAGCTACTTGTGCAATGTCTAGATGGGTTCATTACTTCCACCTATCCTAAGTAACCTCCCTTAAGTCATCCTAGTTAGGATCCTAGTCATTTACTTCCATTGTCAATTTTACTTTAAGGAAACTATAGCCTTAACCGACAGTAAGACCATGAGGGCTAAACAAGGAATTTGGTATTGTAGAGACTTACAACAATGGAAGGTATTCCTACCTAGACAATGTAGAACTTTAACACATGCTAGCATACTAAGTGAATTCACTTGCTAGATTCTATGTGGCAAGCATAGTTATGGAACTTGGAGGTACGTGTGAAAACCCTCTTTGTGCCTTATGGGGCATTATAGTTATTGACTTATGGAAACCCTCTTTATACCTATTGAGGCATTGTGGTTGTCTACCTCATGAGATTTATAATAGACCTTCCTTCCCACATTGGGAAGGGACACACACTCATATTCAAGTTCACTCGGTGCTAAGATAAGTTCCCTTTATTAAAAACCTTCATTAACTTTACTTTATAAAACATAGTCTTACTAGAGTCATCCCCTCATATGCTTAACTCAAAGGTCATAGATGAAAGTTCATAAACCTAAATCACGTGAGGAATCCCTTCACATGGACATAGAATATGTAAAGCACCATCTAGTTTAAGGTACCATGAATACATCTTTCAAGGCCCCTCTCTTTACTATATCTTCATACATGTGTGTGTGAATACTTATATGCGAGAAAAACTTTCACATAACACATAATTTCCACACATGGACATACATCATTTCATTCATATATAAGTGTACCAGTGTAACTATATGAACCATGCTTTCATATAAACACAATTAGACAGTAGGTATAATCATACTTCATCATACCACATACTTCACATTATACAATATAAGACATGTTCATAACACACTTTCATGGACTCAAGCTTAGCATGCATAATAGTAGACATTAGTGAATATGAGAACTAACTTTTATTTAGACACCACAACCTATACTACTTGTAAGCATGCATGGGGAGTGAGGGTGTGTGTACATTGGTCATTATGATCACATAATGGCTATCAACAATATATAGAGACAGCCACCCTCTTAGAACCACATTACATATTCAAACATAGACCACACAACACAACTTACCATAGGAGGCAAGCTAGCTTCATATTATACTTTAAGACTCCTATCGTTAGCTATTTAAAACTTCACATAGGGGTACATGGGTAGGGGTCATCAATATTTAACACTTCATTAATTGCAGAACTACACATGATCTTAGCATAACCATTTAAATGTTCATAAAAATAGTAACATAACCTAGATTCACAACTATAATAGAAGACTAGGCACAAGTTACACATAAGGTGATCATCATAACCACTCATTCATATATTCATCAATTTGTCTTCTAGGACATGGTCAACACATATATAATGACAATAAAGTAAACACCGCCACCATAAGTGGAGCATACCACACAATGTCGTACAAGGCTTCATCATCTACAATAATATAGGAAAAGTAGAGGAGATAAGCATTCTTACCAATTTATCACCACTTGATCATCAATGATTAATACACCTTGTTCATAAACAATTCATATATAGGGTAGTAGCTATATGTACTTTAATCATAAAAGAAACAACGTACAAGTCGCTACAAGATCATACTATAACATAATACACTATGTCACATATATGGTAGAAGGTAGGGAGTTATAGATCATCAAGTAACTTCCCCTAGTTTTGCTCATAAATCATCATGTATCAATAAGATACATTTAAGGCAGTAGTTAAAGAGGTAGAACATCATAATAAATCATGCTGCACTCACCTTAGAATATAGATCACAACATATACATTACCCTATCATTGTCTATAGGCTAGAAGGACTTAAATCAATCTTTACCAATTTCATTTTTATCCATTAATATTGTATAAATTATACTTAATGATCATCATGTTACACATATAGGCAGTAGCTAAGACAATTCGGCATAATCGAATCACATAACAACCATCCTAACATCAAGATCACAAGTTACTACTTGATAGCTTAGAAACACTTAGATCAATTAACACCAAGCTATATTTATTTTGATCATGCCATATTTATACTCATAGTTAAACCATCTCATTAACCTAAGTCAGTAGCTACAAGAACCACAACATAATCGAATTCCACTTTTATTCATTAAATGGCTCATATTACTGTCACGATTGGAATCTAGACCCCAAACGAGACCGGCGTCGTTGACCTCTCAGAGGTCACAGACAAGTCTACTTACGTCATACTTACTTCATCTAGGTTCATTTTAGCGGAAAATTTGAACTTTTTGTTTTCTTATTTCATGCTAAACATTTTAAACTAAACATCATGGGCGTTCACAAATCAACCATCTAATATAGAGATAATCAAATGAAAGAAACAGGGCAATACTGTAATAAATGTATAATTGCCAAAATGGCACCAATACAGTGTCTGAAATAAAAACAGAAAGAAACACTAGTGGAACATGCTCCACTAGCTAAAGCCTATATCTAAGCTAGATAGTAACGGTAGACATCCTCGAAAGAATGAGGGCCTACCAAGTCCAAATGAAAGCTCCACGTTCGGATAGCTGCAACGTCAACCTGTACGCTCTAGCGTCCACCTGTGCCTGCACCTAAAATTATAGAGTTGTATAGGGTTAGTACACACTTGTACTAAGTATGGGTATATGCAAGCACACACTAAGGACATGCATGAGAAAGGATAGCTCTTTCCTAACAACATGATTATGAAAAGTCAAGTCAGTGGACTTGCCAAATTGGGATTAGGAAAGTTAGTGAACTTTCCAAATTTTGATTAGGAAAGTCAGTGAGCTTTCCAAATTTGGATTAGAAAAGTCATGCCATGAGAGTAACATGCATCATCATACTTATCATATTGCACACAGCACATAACATCTTACACATAGCACATATCATATAGCATACAACACATAACATCTTTCATAACATTCATTCATATGCCATGAGACCTTGGAATCCTGGACTTGACCTTAAGACTTTCCAAAATAAGGGCTCAACATATGGGACCTCAACTAGGGAGTCTTCATTAGCAAACACAGAGTCTGCTTCATTCATTCATACATACTTTATTTCATTTCGTTCATAGGCCAGTGTGAACACCAGCTATACCTAGGGTGTAGTTTAAGACTTTCATTGGGTTTGCTGTGCAATGATCAAGAATAACCTAGTGTCATTACCTGAGTCTAGCTCACCTCTTGATTATCCTATCCTAACACCTTTGGTATCGTTCATTTCATTATGTGCTTCATTTGAGGCTGACCTCATTCATTCATTGGGAACTTTAACTTTAACCGACATAGATCATGTGAGCATCATAAAATCCAGTATCTCCCCCACACCGAAAAGAGGTGGAATCACCGGCCAAAGTGACCCAAAACATGCTAGCGTACATGGGAATTGAACCCCGCCAGATCCCTATATTGGGAGTATAGGTTCGAAGACAAGGAGATACAAGGAGACCCATACCTGGCAAGCCGGACAGTCTCATCTCATGAGAGTTACGTGAACCTCTGCCCTTCCCGAAAGAAGGCATCACCGCTCATAGCTAGTCTATCGGTACTCAGTATAAAGTTCCATTACATTCGACTCATACGTCATGGAAGCTGGCTTCTAGTATGAGGACATTATAGCTCAATAGATGATTTCTCGTCTCATTATTAGTATTAAGTGTGTTAATCTCAATACTTTCATTAGAGTGTTCATAGAGACTGGTCTCTTAATTAACTTTACACTATCATAGGTGAGTACATTTTGGTAATAATTACTTAGGCTCATTTGAGATTGTTCTCATCTTTTACATTAGCCTCATATCATGTTGTCACCACATTCATTAACATTAGCACAATTGCTCTTCATAATTACTCACCCCATTTTACGTGAATGTTCATTTCATCATATGCCAATATACTTGGCCATTTGTGTGTTTCACATTCTTACTTAACCGTTCTAGGGTTTCGTCATTTCATTACATAATAATCATTTCATCGTATGCCAACGCACTTGGCCATTTAGTGTGTTTTACACTCGTACTTAACCCTTCTAGGGTTACTTCATTTCATTACATACATCTTAGGTTCACTTATCTTTAAACGTATGCTAGACTTATGGGTCTATACATACAAGCCATGAGGCTTCATTCATAGTTCGTTAAGTGACTCATATCTTCCTAAGATTATGTAGTACAAGACTTATGTATCTTGTATATATGCCAAGATCTTGATTTCGATCTAAGTAGGTGGCATTATTCTTGAACATTTAATTCACGTATGACTTATGTATCAATATGGAAATTTGGGCAAGGGAACCCAAGTTCGAACCACTTGGACAATACTTACATTTTTCCTTGACTTTATTTTTAGTCTTCATGACATTGGGACCCTAGATCGAACCCCAACATCAACATTCTATTTTTATTTTTCTCCTTAGATTTTCCCTTAATTTGGCCGAAGGGTTGTGGGATCGAACCCCTACAACCCCTTTTATTTTTTTCATTTAAAATCTTATTGTCCCATTTTGCCTAGACCAAGAGGTTGTGGGATCAAACCCCCACAACCTCTGTTATTTTGCTTCTTATTTCGCTGGGAATTGGGAGGTTGTGGGTTCGAACCCCCACAGCTTCCTTATTTTACTTTTAATTTCGCTAGGGGCTGTGAGGTTGTGGGTTCGAACCCCCACAACCTCCTTATTTTTATTTTAATTAAAGTTTACTTAGTTAGGCGTTTGGCAGTGAGGTTGTGGGATCGAGCCCCCATAGCCTCACCTTATTTTCTTATTTAATTCGCCTTCTCCTTTCCAGCCTTGAGGTCGTGGGTTCGATTCCCACGCCTCACATTTTCTTTTCTTTAATTTCTCTTCTTTCATTCGCTGCCTAGAGGTCGTGGGTTCGATTCCCACACCTCCCATTTATTTATTTAAAATGTTATTCTCTCCTTTCCCAACCAGCAGACCCCAATTCGAATCCCCCCAACCCCATTTCATTACTTCTCGCGAGATTAAGGTTCCACACGGGTGAGGTCAGAGGTTCGAATCCTGGTGGCCTCACCCCTTTAAATTAATTTAATTTTTCCAGATTTCTTCATTAAACTTTAGCCTAAACTAAAATTGTATTTTTTGACTGGAACTTTATCATCTTATTAACTTGTTTTCATCAATATTTTCACTTGAAAACTTAGGACAATTCATGGATCGTTTGATACTTTTTTGGGGAGTATTTCATGGATTCGTTAGCCAAAATGTTGACACTCAAATCAGCCCCATCTCCATTTTAATGAACATCACGATTACATAGATTTATACACGTAAAATGACAACCAAAACAATATCAAACTTGAAGCCATAAATCGAAACCTCATTCACAGTGAGTTTACAATAACATTTTGCACATACACACACACTTGCACAAACGTTCGAATACATGGTTGTCTTTCCTACGATTTTAGGTATACAATCAAAATCATGTTCATCATGAAATCATAACATACCTAAATCTACCAGAAATCATACCCAACCTACGATTCATTGGGAGCTAGTGACAGAGGCATGCAAAAGGGGAAAACAATCCTAGTTTTCGAATGAACAATATGAACCTTAAGGGGTCTCTTGGGAAAGGGACCAAGAGAGAAGAAAACCCATACCTTATTTGATGTTCAAACATTGAACTTGCTTCCCAAAACCTTCTCCAAAATCACGTCCAATACCGAAAGTTTCAACACCAACTCGACGGAAATCTCCCCTTTGCCTTAACATTTTTGGTTAGCTTGTTTTCTTAAAATTTTCGTGTGTGTTCTTCAAGTGTGAAGAACTTTGATATATTTTCTGTTCTTGTAGTTGTTTAGGCAGAGAGCAAAATTCAAAGAGAATGGAGAAACGTGAGAGATGAACGTGATAGAGTGTTAAGCGTGAAAGATAGTTTAGACTTCGGTAAAGACTTAGTCAACTAGGAGACTTAGTCATAAAAACATATTGATTAATAAATAAATAATAATTAATAATAAAATCTGATTTTCCTTTTTAAATCAACCATTAATTATTAATTTATTAAATTAATTCACCCATAAAAAAAATCATATTAAATCATTGCTCCCACCTAGGTTCGAACCCGGGTGGAGCAAGACTTAACTTCAAGAGCTCCATTTCGTCTCTCTCTCCCAAATTTGTCCCTCCACCTTATTAAATAATTAATTAATTATATATTTAGGGTAATTACGATACTACCCTTAGCCTGGTAAAAGACCATTTTACCCCTAGACCCTCAAAACTTAAGATTTTCTCTTTTTAAGTCCGGTAAAGACTCCTTCGATTAAATCTTTGTATTCGAGAGCCCTACATGGTTGGTCCCAACCTTTCCAAGCTCAAATAACTCCAAGTTAGTTGGCTTGGCTGTAGCAAGGGTTCCGAGGTCTGGTTCTATACGCATCAATCCGTGTGAACCCTGGTCTAATCGTAGGCATTCTTGACACATTAAGCATTTCTTATCTTATTCATTTTTAGGGTTGTTACATTATCCCCCCCTTAGGAACATTCGTCCCCGAATGACACTACCACTATAAAGCGTAATGCCAATCAGATCATAACATAATCACTATGCACAATCAAGCAATAGTAACAAAATATGGAGAGATAAGGAAACTTAGACTTAAGAGTAAGAAGTCTAACCTCAAGAGCTGAAAAGATGAGGGTAACGGGATCTCATGTCGGCCTTAGCCTACCACGTAGCACCCTTAACAAGATGATTTCTCCACAATACCTTCACTGTGGCAATCTCCTTGTTCCTCAGCCGCTTGATCTGTCTGTCTAAGATCTCAACAGGTACTTCCTCATAGGACAAGTCTTCATCGACCCCCAAACCTTCCACAGGTAGAATCGATGCTGGATCACCTAGGCACTTCTTTAACATGGATACATGAAAGACTGGATGGACAGAAGCTAGCTCCGCAGGCAATGCCAACTCATAGGCCACCTCACCCACACGCTGTAGGATCTCGTATGGCCCAACATACCTCGGACTCAACTTCCCCTTCCTGCCAAACCTCATCTCCCCCTTCATAGGTGATATCTTCAGATAGACCTGGTCACCAACATCAAACTCTAAGGGCCGTTTTCTGTTATTTGCATATGATTTCTACCGATTGTAAGCAGTAGCCAACCTGTCCCTAATCACTCTGATCTTCTCTAAGGCCTCATGAATGATATCTGGACACAAAATGGATGACTTTCCAACCTCAAACCACCAACTGTAGATCTACACCTCCTACCATACAGTGCCTCAAATAGTGCCATCACGATGCTGGAGTGATAGCTATTATTATACGAGAACTCTATCAAAGGCAGATGGTTATCCCAGCTACCCCTGAAGTCAATCACACACGCTCTCAACATGTCCTCCAATGACTTAATGGTGCACTCTGCCTGCCCATCAGTCTGAGGATGAAAGGCAGTACTAAGCTTTACCTGCGTGCCCAAGCTCTTCTGGAAAGATCTCTAGAAATGTGAAGTAAACTGAGCTCCTCTATCTGAAATGATAGACAAAGGAATCCCATGCCATCTCACAATATCATCAATGTAGAGTCTCGCAATTCAACCATTAACAAGCCATGATCACAATGCCCATGCAAGGGCTAAATCAAGTTTGCGAAGGGACATGAGTTTTTTAGAAATAAATCATGGCTAGATTGAAGAAGAAGAAGTTGGATCAGAAAATCTCTTTTGAAACTTTGAGATTAATTCTCTAGATGGAAGGATAACTAGAGATAGACGATCACCATACCTTTGTCTAGTTGAAAACCTCTATAAATTGGTTAAGAACCCAGGAGAATCGAATGTACAAGCTGTTCTTGATCTTCAACAACAATGAAGGCTTCTAGGGAGAATTGGTTTTGGAGGGAAGATTTATTTCGTGAAGAAGGGATTGGGAATGGGTTGTTCACATGTTTGATCCCTTAAATACACCCAAAAATTGGTAAATAAATCAATTATAGTTATTTTAGGATGTGGGGTGAATTTCCCATTTACCCCTTAAGTAAAAACAGTCGCATGGCAGTGATTGCAGGCCACAAACGACGGACCACAATCGATTGGCCGTTGGTCAATCGACTGGCGTCATTTGGTTCAGTCGATCGTACCTTGGCCTCTTTTTGGGTTGAGAATTGCCCAGGCTAAGTGTCAATCGATGAGACCTCACCTACGAGCCGTTGGTCAACCAACTGGCCGTCATTTGGTCTAGTCGTTTGACACTTCCAAGGAAGTGTCTCGATCGGCCTTGGGTCCTTCTTGTGGGCCCTTTTGTGGGTTCCTTTTGAAGTCGTACCCAGACGTTTCCAATGTAAATACAACCCTTAACAAGTTGTAGACCTCCCACATGAGTTTCACCCAAAACAAATACTCACAACACGTCCAAACATGCAAGGCCCCATAAAGACACACACATGCATGTCTCAAGGCTATCTTTCGAACATCTTGGACGTTCTTGCACGTTTGACCTCCAAACTTTACGAAAGTCCATATACTACCATTAAACATCAGTATAACTCATTTTAAGACTTCAAAAGCTCATTTCATACACATATAAGCACACATACACACATGAGGCACATAGGTGACTAGTCGTCGAACGTCTTGCTCGTCCCTTGACTTATGACTTCTAAATCACCTCAAACATTACACACTGCTTCTATACCATATTATAAGCCATTTTAGGACCTTATAACATTAAGACAAACATGTAAGTCTCTAGACACCCTATCGCATTTTGGGGGTCTTACACTAGGATTCCCTATGCACTTCCCCCATGGCTAAGGCTTCTTCACGAGCTACCCACCTTGGCCGTGATAAGCATCACGGGTCGTGGTCATGCCCGTGAAGAGTGAGCAAGTAGCCTCCCTTCTTGGGCAGCCTTGGCCTCTTGGCATTGGCTTTCCCTTAAAGGTTGACACTCCTCACTTGGCCTAGCTTTCTCATTCCCCTCATTGACCCTTAAGTTTATACTCATCACCTTACCAAGATAAAACCTTTAGACACTTCCTTCTACCCATCAAGACACCCCACTAGTCCAATTAGTAAGTTCACTGGACGTCGTGGATGTTCCTTGTCGTTTTGATTCCAAGGCTTTCTAAATACTTTATATTAATCATTTTAGGCCTTAGAACAGTGTCTAAAACTCTTTACACCTACGTTAGGCTCTAGATAAGGTCTTAGACTTTTGGAATGTTACATTATCCCCCCCCTAGGAACATTCATTCCCGAATGACACTATAATCTTTTGAAAGGAAAGAATAGACTCAAGACTAGCAGCCCAACCAACAACAATACATACCAACTTGAGTTATACCATCAATCATTGTATTTTATACACATAGCAATTCGATACTTTAATTACCATACATAAGGCTCAACATCACATTATAAGGATTTTTTCCTTCTCACAACAACATGAGCTCAAAACACCATACATGAGTCCATTATGCCAAAACTCAACTTACCAACATGCTCAATATCATTTCATCAAGACTCATCGTATCAAAATGCACAACATGAACAAGAAGAAATTGCAAATTTTCACGTCAATATGCACAATTCACTGTAACTTCACTGTAATGACACAAAAAATGCACATTTTTGCAAAACTCCCACAAAATTCAAAGCAACTTCAAATTTAGTCATCATTTTCATTATAAGCAAGACCAAATAACCTTCACTAGTACAGAGATAAGGATAATGGGACTTCATGTCGGCTTCGGCCTCCCATGTTGCTCCCTCAACTAGGTGGTTTTTCCATAACACTTTTACGAAGGCCACCTCTTTGTTCCTCAACCTCTTCACTTGATGATCAAGGATTTCAACTGTAACCTCTTGCATAGGAGAGGTTACCTTGCACACCAAGACCCTCAATAGGAAGAATAGACTCGGGATCACCGATACACTTCTTAAGCATAAAGACATCGAAAACCGGATGAACCGAAAATAGTTCACAAGGGAGTTTCAATTCATAAGCAACTTAACCAACCTTTTGCAAGATTTCATAGGGCCCTACATAACGAGGACTCAGCTTTCCTTTCTTGCCAAATATAACCACCCCTTTCATAGGAGAAATTTTTAAATACACTTTATCACCTTCTTCAAACTCTAAATATCTTCTCCTATGATCGGCATAAGACTTTTGCCGACATTAGGTTGTTTGCAACCGGTTCATTATTATATGAACTTTCTCCAAAGTCTTATAAATCAAATTGGGGCAAAGAAGCGAAGGCTCGGCAACTTCAAACCACCCAATAGGAGATCTACACCTCCTACCATACAAGGCTTAATAAGGAGCCATAGAGATGGATGAATGAAAACTATTATTATACGAGAACTCCACCAAAGACAAATATTCATCCCAATTTCCTTTGAAATCAATGATACAAGGTCTAAGCATATCTTCGAGAGTTTGAATAGTTTGCTCCGCTTGACCATACGTTTGGGGATAAAAAGCGGTACTTAACTTCACTTGAGTACCCAAACCCTTTTGAAAAGATCTCCAAAATCTAGATGTAAATTAAGCACCTCTATCCGATATGATGGACAAAGGAACCCCATGAAAACTCACTATCATATCAATATAGATCCTTGCATAATCTTCCGCCGAATAAGTAGACTTAACGGGAATAAAATGAGCGGATTTGGTCAATCTATCCACCACCACCCATATAGAGCAGTGGCGGAGGCAGGATTTTCATCGAGGGGGTTCAAAAAGATAAGAAAGCACAATAATAGTATCCATAAAAGCAGGGCGGGTCAAATATAAATGGGTCGAATCGGATATAAGCAACTAAAAAAATTCAACTCCACCTCAACCCAAACAATAAATCGAGTAACTATATGTTTGACATAACATTAAAATATAAGTACGCGAGAATACATTTTTTAAACCTATAATTATGGGTCATATTAGGTGTTATTGTTGTATATAAACGTTATTTAATTTTTGAAACTGACAAAAGAATAATTTTGAATCCGATCTATTGTAGCAATAGAATTTGTGTCGAGAAAATAATTATCAATATTGGAAAATATCGCGACAATCGTATTTATTTATAAATTTTAAATAATTACTCTTATTTATTTGATCTTACTTATAATTATATTATTTATTAATAGAATATAAATTAAACGTTTGACTTAAAATGAGTATGAGAGAATGTATTTTTTTTATTTAATTATAAAAACTTACTTAATTTTATGAAAATAGAAAAGAAATTTATTTTTAATATCTAATAAAATATTATAAATCCCAATAGATTTTCAAACAAAACAATTTTTCATTTATTTACAAATAAAAATGAAAATCAATTGAAAATAGGGCGGAAAACGTTGTTATGTGGAATCGAACCCGCGACCTAGCACTTAGGTAGCGAATTTTGAACCTCTTTTACCGCTAAGCCAAGCCCTTGGCTTATGTTCAGGGGGTTCATCATTTAGTATATACATATAAATTAAAAAATTGATCCTATATATATCGTGTAATTTTTTCAACGATGGGGGTTCGGATGAACCCCCTTGGATCCATGTAGATCCGCCCCTGATATAGAGTCATATTGCTTTCGAGTTCGAGGCAAACCTACTACAAAATCCATATTAACATCTTCCCACTTCCAAGTAGGAATTTGGATTTCTTGTAGTAGACCACTCGGGCTTTGGTGCTCGAACTTCACTTGTTGACAATTGGGACACCTTGTAACAAATTCCGCAATATCCCTTTTTAGACCATCCCAACAAAATACCTCTCTAATGTCATGGTACATCCTTGTAGAACCCATATGAATAGAGTAAAAGGCTCCGTGAGCTTCCTCAAGGATCCTACCCCTCAAATCATCCACATTAGGCACATACAACCTTCCTTGATACCTAAGAATACCATTTTTTCCCCCGGGGAGAATGACTCATTCATCTTACCAAGAATCGTTTCTTTCAACTCCATCAATAGTGAATCAAGGTGTTGCTTAGATCACCTCAACCACCATAGATGACTTGGAGTTATGATGTACCACCATACCACTATTTTGAGAATATTCAATTCGAACCCCTAAACGAGCCAACCTATGAACATCTTTCACTAGGTTTCTATTGGATTCTTCCACATGGGACACACTTCCCAAGGACAACCGACTTAGAGCATCCGCTACCACATTAGCCTTGCCGGGGTGATAGAGAACACTCATGTCATAGTCTTTCAACAACTCTAACCATCTCCGTTGCCAGAGATTCAACTCCTTTTGAGTGAATACATCTTGGAGATTTTGGTGGTCCGTATACACATCAACATGAACCCCATAGAGATAATGCCTCCATATTTTCAAGGCAAATACCATGGTTGCTAACTTAAGGTCCTGAGTAGGATAATTCTTCTTATGAACTTTGAGTTGCCTAGAAGAATAGGCTATAAATTTGCAATGTTGCACCCAAAAGACCCCTCACTTAAGTTGAACCTTTAATGAAGTCAAACTAGAATTATAATTTTCAGATTTTCGTCGAGGATAAAGTCCGCGACGCGGAGCTGCTCCCGCAAGATTTTCTAAATTATTTTTTGAGACAGTGGAGTGCGCGGAACATGTCTCAAGGGCTATCTTTTGAATGTTTTAGACGTTCATGGACGTTTGACCTCTAAACTTCATGAAACTCACCATACTGCATAAAAACATCATTTTTAATCATATAAGGACATCATAAGCTCATGACAAACGCATAAGCACATAAAATCACATAAGGCTCATTTGACTATTCGTTGAAAGTCTTGTCGTCCCTTGACGTTTGACTTCCAAATGACTTCAAATCACCCAAGAATACTTTAAAACACTTAGCTAACATGTAAACAAGCTTATAGGAATAGGTGAGGCTCTAGACACCCTAACTAATTTAGGCGGTCATACAATATCCCCCACTTGGAAACATTCGTCCTCGAATGACACTTAGAACACTTTAATCAGAACAAGGACTTTAATGAATCATAGAGTAGCTCACAACAGTCATAACATCATCATATGGAAGTTAATGCACTAAACCTACAAGGAACACAACTTTAAACCATTTAGCACACCATGTACTCAAGCAAGCAAAACCTTTGTTCACTCACTCTATAATGCATTAAACACATAGGCTTTTATCATTTTCATAGGAGGAACATCCTTCTCCTAATCATAACATGGTCATTATGATTCATTTTTATTAAGAGTTCATCTTGCAATCATCCTTAAGCCACACTTAGGCAATTTCAAAAACACTCAAGAACAAGTAGGCATTCATACTTCAATGAACATAGACTTGAGTCAATTGAATCGCATTAATAAAAACACTTACACCACAAATGAAATCAAAACGAAAAGGTAAAAGCAAGACTTGTGGTTAAAATATTGAATGGGAAGGGTAATATGTAAGAGAAGAAGAAGAATGGGATGATGATGATGATAGATCATTCTTAAGAAGATCAAAAAGACCCTTGAGATTAGCAAAATTAGTCCACCTCTCAATTTCAAGAATATCCTCAATGTGGGGAAGCTCCGCCTTGATCATAGTGTGTCATCCAAAAATTTAGTAAGTTCAAGTCTATAGGTGACATACAGATTATCCATGAATCCACATGACTGGCTTGAAGTGTTGCAATTCCCCTATCTTTGGTAACAAGTAATGCCCTCAACCTTTCAAGTAGTGCATTCGCCCCACCCCCTCCTCCGAAGAGCATGTATAGTTTCCTGGTTCACTACCCCTAAAGCATCCTTGGTTGATTAATTTGTCCATTTTTTTATGAAACCCCAAAGTGTTCAAAAATAAACCCCAAGTAAAACTGATAACGAAGCACATACTTTGTTTATACTGCTTACAAATTGAATGCATGTGACACAAGACGAGTCAGGATAAATTTAGAGGCATCTGAGAAATCAATAACTCCATAAGGGTGAGATCCATTCATCTCAGTACACTTGTGTTTTCTTAGGAACATAATTTTATGCATAACATCAAATAGTATTTTCTGCAAGGGAAGCATAACACCTTTCTCAGCTCTGGTATGAGCCTCTAACATGGGAATATTTGAAAAGCTTCTTGATATATCCTAGGTTGAAGGCAATTAATCAAGTGGAGGCCAATCTTGCTTCACATAATGACTCTACCCAATTCTTGGAACACCCAACATTTCAGCATGCCATAAGTATTAAAAGTAAAGTAAACATCTATCACCACAAATTAATATAGAATTGACAAGTTTTTTTTCTCCCCATTTTGTGTCATTTATTACATTGAAGGAAAACGTTTGATCAACCTTGTGTCCTCAAACTAACTATAAGTTCACCTGTATCAGGCCCCTAAAATCAGTAATCACTACAATATCAAAGCACAATATGCTGCCCGAAGTTGAATTGTGCTTTCTGATTG
Source organism: Solanum sitiens (assembly GCA_016801875.1). Taxonomy (NCBI): domain Eukaryota; kingdom Viridiplantae; phylum Streptophyta; class Magnoliopsida; order Solanales; family Solanaceae; genus Solanum; species Solanum sitiens. The sequence goes on along the minus strand of JABWTJ010000057.1, from coordinate 3,209,392 downwards.
TTAGACGTTCAAAAAGGTCAACAGATTATCAGTGGATTTTTGAGTACAAGAAGGTAGAAGATTTTAATATAAGGCATCATTTTTCTTAGAAGATGCTTCGAGAATGGAGGCAAGGAACAAATGAAACTTCCAAATGAGCATCTGATAAAGCTTCTCGTTCTTATGCCTCCCTTCTCAAAGCATCTTCAAGGAAAAACGCTGCCTTATCTTAAAATGTGTTACTTCCTTGTGCTCAAGAATCCACTGATATTCCTTAGATCTTTTTGAAAGTTTACCTATAAGAAAGTACAACAAAATTCTTCTTTGCCTCAAATTGTCCAAAAACATTTCCACCAAACCCTTATACAACATTGAAATGCTTTATAACTCCTTTAAAATTAAAACATACCGAGTCCAACAATGTACAATAGGCTAACTTCTTTCTTTGTTTAGCAAACCCACCTGGCTTTCCAATTCCTTTGGACACAGCTCCAATATTTCCAGAAAGTCACAAAAAATACGATTCACTCCTTTAATCTCAAATCTTTCTACTTCATCTTGCATCAAGGAAAGGATACTGACCGGACTAACCAATGCTTCTTGACACCTTACTGCACACTTTATCAGATGCATGAACTTAATAAAATCATGCACACCACTCTCTGATAATTGTATGTACTCAGCTGAATGCATACTCAATTCTAAAGCATGATATAACCTTGTTTCCAACTCATGAAAAAAAGGACAAGCATCCGGCAATCTTAACACACACTTTATATCATGGACATACCTTTTCATCATTGCAGCTAAACTTCTAAGCAAAAAGATATACAAAGCATCAGCAACACCCTCTACCCCTCTTAGAATCTAACAAAACTCAAATAATATTGGAGCAAAGTGCCTATATATGGAATTTGAATTGCTTCGTAAATCCTTCAGAACTAAAAAAATGGGATGCGTATATATATCCTTGTTACCAAAATAAACAAGGGTACAATAGAGTTACATCTTTCTGTTGTCTTTCCAATTTCTTTAGACATAATGCACACCTTCAATTTTTTTTCCATAATAGTGCATCTCAAATCTTTCCTTTCATGCTTCATTGTTACCTTACTTCAATAAAGGGAAACTAACTGGATAACCAAACTCTTCTTAACAACATATTGCACACTTGAAGGGATGCATAAACTGTGAAAAATTATAATGTTGATTTTTGGAATATCATTGATTTTTCTAGTATAGTTTCTAGAAAAGTGTAGTGTCGTATCGAGAATAATTATTTTAATGAAATAAGTATATATTTTCGAGAAGTTGCCTTGAAGAAATATCTAGATATTCTAGAGAGTTAGATATTTGCAGTAAAAGATAGCATATCTATATGTTGTAATATCTAGAACCATCCCACACTAGTATAAATAGGAGTAACCTTATTCATCAGTATGCAACCTACGAAAAAAACAAAAACAACCTAAATCAAAGAGTCTTCTTCTATAATAAAGTTCTCTTATCCAAAATCTTTCTTGTCCTCTTTAGCTTCCTCTTCTTTAGTTCAGTCTTCCAATAATAGTTAACGATCTTGGGATGAAGAATGATTGATAGGAATGGATTGCCCGAGCTTCCCAACATCCGATCAACTCATACCTCCCAGCCCGTAACTTAAATTTAGACTTTGGGTTGGCCTTGCCTCATTCTTGAAGCTACATTCTCTTTCTTAATTTACCTTCATGATTATACTTTTATTTTGCTACTCTCTACATAAACTTGAAAAAAACATGGCTACCTGAGAACCTTATAAACAATGTTGATTGCACACTATATTCTAAAACATGCAATTACCCCAATGCGCGAACAAATGAAAAGAATCCTGCAATCCTAACATAATCTTAGCATCATACAGCCCCTCGCTAAAGATATAGGATCACAATACCTATATACAGTTACATGATTGGGCAAAAATGTCTTACATGAATCTACAAATTTACAAATGCATGCATGAGCAGCTTGTTTGCCAAATATACAAGGAGGCACCGGAACAAAAGAGTAAGTTTAATAGGAGATATTCCTCATATATACTAGTGTCATCCTTTAGGGTAAGTTAAGAATAAAATTCTTCTTTAAATAAGTTCTCAAAACAACTTTGTGTGGTGTTCCTCACCTGACGTTTTATGTTATTGTTGTCTTTTGTTGTGTGAAAACTTCTCAGGTGGACAATGTTACCTCTTTCTAGATGAAGATAATTGGTTTGTCCCTCTCTACAATTCCAACTTCAAGGTTTCGTCAAGTACTTGATAAGCTTAATCATAAAAGTGATATACGGGGTGGAAATGAGGATTTAAGTGAAGACGAGTTTACGTGTGTCTGATAATCTTAGTGAGATTTTTATTTTTAGATGTAACTCTTGGATCCAATAAATCAGATTTTATTTTGACAATACACTGTTAGTGAGAGAAAATCTTCAAACTTGTTCATCTCTTAATGGGGAATCCTCCAATGCAACCATTGGTAGACTGCAATACTCAATCATTTTAAACAAGCATTAAAGATATAGTATTCTATGTTGGTCTTTGCGTTCCGGTGATCCAACCAAGGTGTAAGAAAGGTGAGTCATTCTCTATATGGATGCATTTAAGTTTCTTTTTTAACCTTGATCCCCCAATACAATAATTTTAGTTTTAACATTATGTGGACATATATTAAAGGGAGGTGCATATATCACCGCAATGAGAGTACATGTACTAGTGAAAGTTATAATTTATTTATGTGTTTGTTTTATTGTCTAAATACCTTTTCGATATTTTCCGACTTTATCTATAAACTAATAATTCATTTTGAATTCCCTAACTTACTAAAGGTTATTTTCTTTTTAGAACAAGAATTTACATAGAATATTCATGGTTCTGGGGCTGTCTATGAAGAGGCTTATATCAGACCAAGGACATTTTCTAACGTGTTGTCGGTTGTCTTATTTTTATTGTATACTTTTTATATCATTGAGCACCATGTACATAAAATCCAAAAGATTACAAAAGTCGAGGGGGCATGGAACTAACCAATAATAGAAAACAACAAGGATAAACTAAACAATCTACGGAAATTCTAAAAGAGGTGCCTACACAGCTGGGTAGATTGTGTCTTGACAGTGTTCCTATATTGTTAGAGTTTTGTAAATTTGTTAGAGGAATTGTTGGTTTTCATAATGCTCTGTAGATATTGTTTTGTAGTAGTTTAGCGTTTATGATGAAGTGGTATGACATTAGGAATCTATTAATATTACAGGATATTTTCCATTTTTTCATGAGTTTGAAACAAGTTCATTGAGTTTGTGATCAGTTGAGTTTATAGGGTTATGAGGTAGTGATGTGAATTAGTTTATCAATTTTATACATCCCGTGAAGTGTACAATATGGCGTCAAGGAATTAGGTTGTCATATTAGTTTCCCTTTATTGAAGCAAGGTAAGATTGAAGAAGGAAGGTAATGATTTGAGATGTACAATTACAAAATATAGATTGAAGGTGTGGATCATGTATTTTCTGACTTGGACAAATTAGAGTTGTGTCTAATGAAACAGGAAAACTAGAGATAAAAAATGAAGAGGTGAACCCATTGTACTTTATTGGTCTTAGTATCTTCTAATTCTAACGGAGTTAAGATGAATTTCAAAACTATATAAGGGCTTGGTGGATTTTAGGAGAAGAAGAGGCAAAGAAGAGTGGCATTCTGCTTTTTGATAGTCAGACTGTCAAAAATGTCTAGAGATTATCCGTGGATTCTTTAGAACATAGAGGTAACTCATATAATCTAAGACAATGTTTTTCCTAGAATATGCTTCGACAAGGGAGTCAAGAATAGGGAGCTATACAAGATATTCATTTGTAGGTCCCATTTGTTGGAAGAATCATTTGAGTCAATTGGACATGTGGATCCTAGATCGCTACAAGGCAATTTATTCCTGCAATATAAGAATGAATAAAAAAGAACCAGGCCTGTAGATTCTTCATTCTCAAATTTCATAAATATCCGGTTTTGCAGCGATTGAGGACTCGTATGTCCAATGTAATCAATTGATTCTTTAAACAAACAGAACCTGCAAATGAGCATCTCATAATACTCCTCGTTCTTGTGCCTCCTTTCTCAAAGCATCTTCAAGGAAAAAGGTTGTCTTATCTTAATATATGTTAATATATGTTACCTCCTTGTTCTCAAGAATCCACTGATAATTTGTAGACCTTTTTGAAAGTAAACCGATCAGAAAGAACAACACAACTCTTCTTTTCCTCAAGTTCTCCAAAAACATTTCCTCCAAATTAACCCTTATACAGCTTTGAAATGATTTCTAACTCCTTTAGAATTAGAAGATACTGGGACCAACAACGCACAATAAGCTCACCTCTTTCTTTGTTTACAAAACGCAACTGCTTTCCAGTTTCATTAGATATAACTCAAGCTTTTCCAGCAATTCATAACAAACACGATGCACTCCTTCAATCTCAAATTTTTCATTTCCTACTTCACCTTGCCTGAAGGAAGGGAAACTGATCGAACTTCCAAATTATTCTTGATGCTTAACCTTTTCCTACTTCACCTTTTCCTATTTATCCTTTAGGGTCATCGTGAAAGACATGATAAGAATATTCATACGAGGGACATTAGTATTAGTATTACATGCTTGGGAATCACCGTTTCCAATTGATGAAGGAGAAATGCCATCATCTGGAAATTATTTATCCTTTTTTATTGTGGTTTCATTGAACTTAGAGGTCTTGCATCTTCTCAATACTTTTATAGAAAGTTTGGGGAAGGTTATCATGAAGTTCTTGTTTGAAATTAGCCCTGAGAACAACTTTGTGTGGTGTTCCTCACCTGACTTGGTTTTATGTTAATGCTGGTCTTTTGATTTGTGAGACTTTCTCAGGTACCTCTTTCTAGGGGAAGACAATTGGTTTGGCCCTCTCTATATTACTTCTAACTTTGAGGTTGCCTCAAGTACTTTATAAACTTGGTCAGATTATTTATGTATTTGCATTTAATCATTATTCTAATTAATCTAATATGTACGCTTTGTTTAAGCTTATGTAACCTCTATACATTAGGCAATGTATGTAAAAGTGAAGAAGAGTCTAGGTATGTCTGATAATATTGCTTTTTTACTTTAATGGTTGTTGATATTTTGACAACTAATGAGATTCTATTTGTATAATAAAATTGTAAACCATAAAGTGACAATGTACCTTTATGGTTTTGGTAGTGTGTTAGATCCCTCGGGCACAATAAACCAGATTTCACTGGAGATATTAGTGGGAGACAATCTTCAATCTTGTTCATCTCTTAACGGAGAGTCCTTTAACACAGTCAAATGGTAACACATACATTGGAACAGATTCTTAGATCCTACAATTAATTTGTTCTAACTTTGAGCCTTGATAAGATCAAAGTGTATCAAAACTTTAAATTTCAATACAAACTTCTCATGTTATAAACTTGAGGTTTGATAAGATAAAGATGTATCGAGACTAGGTTTCAATACTAACTTGTCACTAACCCTAAATAAAACATTTATGGAGTTTATATAGGCCCAATAAATAGCAATGGATTTTTTCTCGAAACCTATCCTAGTTCAGTAGAGACTTCATAGACAAGTTAACAAGACAATTAGGTCTTTGATATTTAGATGTTTAAAAATTATCATTATTATTCAGATTTATTTCAGACCTTTGTATAAAGTATCTTTAGATGGTTTACACATTCATATCTTTTAAAGCTTTCGTATAGTTGTTCAGTTTTTCGTATGGTTCTGCATGTCGGTCATGCCCAAACTATAGGCTCGGGGAGTGATAGTAATTACTTGATATATATATATATATATATATATATATATATATATATATATATATATATATATATATATATATATATATATATATATATATATATATATATATATATATATATATATATATATATGTATATGTCATGCCCCGAGGCTACCCCAGGACGCAGGCACGAGACGACTCCAAGCTAAGCCTGCTAGCATTTCACAAACATACTTAAAGATTTTCAACATAATAGTCATATTGTTAGAAGATAGAAACATATCATAAAATTAAATGATGGGGATTACCCAAAACCATCTTAATAAATAATTTCTGAGTTTATCGACAACTGAAATATCAAACTCACCACTTATACTACTGAAATAGAGATCGAGAACCGCTATATGCCTTATTTGGATGCTGAGGACCTGAACCTACATCACGAGAAGATGTAGCGTAGAGTGTGCATCAATACATGAAAGGTACTGAGCATGCATGATAGAATAAAGTTGAACAAATGTACAAAACTGAACAAAGAATGATACTATACTGAAAATATTGAACATGAACTAACTGAATGGAATGACCAAGTTAGATAGCATACTTAAACTGAATACTGATTTGTAATTAATAATCTGGTCAATACACTAGAATTTTACTGTGTAACCGACATAAAAGCACATAAGATAAATGTGGAGTCCGATGTATAAGCCCAATCAAAAGGATCCAATATACCCTGCAAGAGGTATAGAGGCGTGACTAGCGTGATCACAAAACTGATGCCTACATAGGGGACTTATAAACCTACGTGGCACATAGATCATGGACTATGAGGGTGAGTGACTGTAGTCCAACTACTCTGTCTTAAGCGTACTCCCTATTGTTTATGTATGTAAGCAATATTATGACTGAATTCCTAAATACGCGATAGCTTAAAATACTGATATGCTTACTGAAAATGCAAGAGTTATATACTGATAATAAAACATTCAAAAGTTGAAGCACGTATAACAGTTTATCTGTCTGATCTAATGTAATTCATGAACCAAAAGAACTACATAACTAGGGCTCTGAGTTTATGCAAGAACAAAACAACAATTCTATGCAAATATGACAATCTTATTTGGATTAGTCTAACAACTGAATCACAACATAAATTATGAAATTATTGAGTCTAGCATTTTGTTGAGAAACAAAGAATCTGACTCAATTGTAGGGACTTATTTGGAAGGAACCCACTAGTGAAAGGAAACCACTAGTGAAATCCCACATCCCTACTGACGAATTCCACGGAGAAATCTTTTGATTTCGGGGCTGGAATTAATGAGACCTTGTTGCATTCTTGAACTAAGGATGCTTGATTTTCCCTCTAATTTGGTCTATGTTTTGCTTGATTTTGTGAATGATGAATTAAGTTTGGTTCTAATTAGTTTACTAGGCTAAAACTGACCAAAGCCACGTTTATGATGAATTTGAAATTTATATTTTATTGTGTTGTTTTACTTTGTTGAGATATTTTAGATTTTTAAGTGTTTAATTGTATAGATTTTTTGTTGAAAGTTGGATGTTTAAATCCCTTTGATAAAATGTTGGGGAGATATTTTAAAACCTTTTTTTTCTTCCCCATCTTTTCAAAAAAAGCAACATGGATATCAAGACTCTCAATGATCTTAAAGGATTTGTGAGTTTTTCTATAAAACTATTATTTACCCTTTAAGGCTATTTTGAACTCATTTTAACCCCCTTACCTATTTCTGATCTTTTTAACCCCCTTAAGACTATTCTCAACTCATTTCCAACCCATGCGTATATCTTAACATGCATGTAATTTTAACCACTTTTTAACCATGACAAGCAATATTCTCTCTTTCAATGCCCCACAAATTTTTACCGATGATGATTACTGAATTTGTTTGGTGCGAATGAATACATATTTTGAAACTTATTTTTATGAGATATTATGATGGACGAAAAACTTGTACTACAACTCCTTATGAATCCTATAATTATCCAGATGTTGTTCAAATGAATTTTAAATTAAACAAAATTATTGAGTTTGTTTTTAAGAACAAAACCAATAGAAAAAAAAAGAAATACGCAAATTTTCAATTCTTAAAAAAGGAAAATAATTTATCACCAATCATTTACGAAAAAATTGAGGAAGAACATTCTTAAAACTGCGGTAATTAAAGAAAAGGATGAGTATTGAAACTTGCTTCAAGTTACACTAGTAATTTCTAGCGTAAGTTTCCTACACTTAGGATGAATTTGAAATTTAAAGTTGTATTAGGTTGTTTTGTTTTTAATTTAGATATTTTAGGAGTTTGAATTTGGACTAATGGAGATTTTTGGTTGTTTCTTGCTATTGAAACCCCATATGCTTAGTAAAAAGATTGAGAGATATTTTCAACTTTAATTGTAGGCTTCATATTTATAGAAATATAACACTTTGTTCGTACGAGACACTGAGATCTCTTGGCTATTTATACATTCAATACTTTAACTTGTTTGTGAAAGTAACACAATATCTTTGAAATTAACAAGATAGTAGAGCTATGGTGAAATTTTTAACAAGTACTCTTTTGCCGTAGTCTAGGTGTATACAAACACCATTATAAAACAAATGATATGAATATATAAGTTTATAAAACAAAGAGGTTTTGTCGATTTATATTGTATGCAAAATACCTTGGTGGGAAAACAGATTTATGTGAAAAGGGATCAATTAAACTAACTGTGTTCTCTTTGTAGGATAAAATAAAATAGTAATAATGCAAAAATCTGACTTGTAAGCCTATTTTTTTACGGGAAGAAAACAAGAAACATAAAATAGTAATTTGAATATATTGTTGATTTATTATACTTGAATGCAACAATTTGTTTGTTTGATAGAATCTCTTAACAAATTAAGGAAAATGATGTTCTCTACCGATGATATGTCAATTTCAATATTTATTAGATATATTGGTTTCTACTTTAGAAATGAAAAAATATATTTTTTGCATGAATTCATATTAACTGTGCCTCTAGTATGTAATGATTAAATCATGTAATCAAAGATAAAATTTAAATTCTTAATATATAGACGATAAAAAAGAAATATATCACATATAAGAATATATTATAACATCTTATATATTAAAATTATTGAGGAAGTGATTTTTCCCTTTATTATCCACATGCCACATATAGTAAGATTTTCATTTAATTAAAATAAAGTATTGTACCTCCAGCATCAACATGTAAACGTTCATTAGATTTAGAAAATATGTAATAAGTTCACCTCTCTGTGCATATAAAGCAACAACACGTTTTCATTGTTGTATCTCAGATCCACTCTCTTCGGGAATTCAAAGAAAAAATTATGCTCTCATCACCGATATTCTAGGGTTTCTCCATTTTGCGCATCACGACACTTCTTTGGCGATTTATCCTTCATTTTAATTTCCCCCTTTGTTCTACTCAAGGACACCGTCACCTTTCCACTCAAAAAGCAACCAGATTCCGGCAACCACGAAGCAATAAATTTGGCTGGAATAATTCTCCTTTTGAATCAGAGTACATATGATCTCCTCTTCAAGTTCCAGGTTCTATCTTCTCAAATAATTTTCAAGATTTCTTTCAAGTTGCCTTTAGTTTTATTGTTTGCATATCGTTTCATTGCTATATATTTTGCAGGTCTTGTTTTTCAATATATCTTTCATATCTATTTGTTGATATGTTGTGTTGGAATATTGACGCATTAATTTTAAGAAGAAAAAGTATATTCTATCCTTTCCTTAGTAAATTAGTGGCACTGCATTAATTAAGGGGAGTAAAGTAATAAATCAATTATTTACCGCGGAAAACCCCATCTCATAAAGGGTAAAAACCACAACTTGCACCTATATAGGATTTAGCTCAAATTCAATAAACTCTGAGACTACAAAAGGTTTTAAATTACAACATTTGCAAATCCTAGGAACTAAACTCTGATTCATTTGTATCAACAATCATCCTTGACTATGATAAAAATATTTATACCACAAATAAAATCAAAATTAAAAGGTAATAGATAGCACTTGTGGTTTAAAAAAGGAATGAGAAGGGTATTAGGACTGAGAATAAGAAGAATGGGATGATGATGATGACAGATCATTCTTAACAAGATCATAAAGACCCTTGATATTAGCAGAATTAGTCCACCTCTCAATTTCAAGGATATCCTCAATGTGGGGAAGATCCGCCTTGATCTAGCGTGTCATCAAGAAATTTAGTAAGTTCAAGTCTATAGGTGATATACAGATGATACATGAATCCACGTGACTAGTTTGAAGTGATGCAATTCCCCCATCTTTGGTAACAAGTAATGTCCTCAACCTTTGAAGTAGTGCATTTGCCCCACCCCCTCCTCCGAAGAGCATGTATAGCTGCCTTGTTCACTACCCCTAAAGTATCCTTGGTGGATTAATTTTTCAAATTTTTGATAGAAACCCCAAAGTGTTAAAAAATAAACCCCAAGTAGAACCGATACCGAAGCACATACTTTGTTTATCATGCTTACAAATTCAATGCACGTGACACAAGATGAGTTAGGATAAATTTAGGGGCATTTGAGAAATCAATAACTCTATAAGGGTGAGATCCATGCACCTCAGTACACTTGTGCTTTCTTATGAACATCATTTGTGCATAACATCAAATAATAGTTTCTGCAAGGGAAGCATAACACCTTTCAGGTATGAGCCTCTAATATGGGAATATATGAAAAGCTTCTTGATATATTCAAGGTTGAAGGCAATTAATCAAGTGGAGGCCAATTTTTCTTCACATAGTAACACTGCCCAATTCTTGAACACCCAAGATTTCAGCATGCCATAAGGATTAAAATTAAAGTAAACATCTATCACCACAAATTAATATAGAATTGACAAGTTTTTTCTCTTACCAGTTTGTGTCGTTTATTACATTGAAGGAAAAAGTTTGACCAACCCTGTGTCCTCAAACTAACTATAAGTTCACCTGTATCAGACCCCTGAAATCAGTAATCATTACAATATCAAAGCACAATTTTCTGCCCGGAGTAGAATTGTGCTATCTTATAGTACAACTTTCAAAAAGGTCAACAGATTATCAACGGATTTTTTAGCACAAGGAGGTAGTAGATTTTAAGATAAGACAATGTTTTTCCTAGAATATGCCTCAAGAAAGGAGGCACAATAACAAATGAAACCTGCAAATGAACATCTCGTAAAGCTTCTCGTTCTTATGCCTCCCTTCTCAAAGCATCTTCAAGGAAAAATGCTTCCTTATCTTAAAATGTGTTACTTCCTTGTGCTCAAGAATCCACTAATATTCTTTAGACCTTTTTGAAATTTTACATATAAGAAAGCAGAGCACAACTCTTCTTTGCCTCAAATTGTCCCGAAGCATTTCCTCCAAACCCTTATACAACTTTGAAATACTTTCTAACTCCTTTAAAATTCAAAGATAACGGGACCAACAACGTCCAATAGGCTCACCTCTTTCTCTGTTTACCAAACCTAGCTGGCTTTCTAGTTGCTTTGGACACAACTCCAATTTTTCCAGCAAGTCACAAAAAATATGATGCACACCTTTAATCTCAAATCTTTCTACTTCATCTTGCATCAAGGAAAGGAAACTGACGGGACTGACAAATTCTTCTTGACGCCTTATTTCACACTTTACCAGATGTATGAACATAATAAACTCACGCACACAACTCTCTTATAATTTTATGTACTCAGCTGATTGCATACTCAATTCTAAAGCATGACATAACCTTGTTTCCAACTCATGAACAAAAGTACAAGCATCCTACAATCTTGACATAGACTTAATATCAGGGACATACCCCTTCATCATTGCAGCTAAACCACTATGCCAAAATATATACAAACCATCAGCAACACCCTCTACCCCTCTTAGAATCTAACAAAAATCAAATAATATAGGATAAAGCTGCCTATATATGGAATTTGAATTGCTTCTTAAATCCTTCATAACTAAAAATATGGGATGCGTATATATCTCCTTGTTGCCAAAATCAACAAGAGTACAATAGAGTTACATCTTCTTGATGTCTTTTCTGTTTCTTTTGATATAATGCACACCATCAATCTTTTTTTCGTAATAGTGCATCTCAAATCTTCCCTTTTCCTGCTTCACTGTTACCTTACTACAATGAAGGGAAACTAACTGGACAACCAAACTCTTCTTAACGGCATATTGCACATTTTAAGGGATGCATAAAATGTGAAAATGATAAAGTTGATTTTTGGAATATCATTGATTTTTCTAGTATAATTTCTAGAATAGTGTAGTGTCTTATCGAGAATAATTATTTTAATGAAATTTCTATATATTTTAGAGAAATTGCCTTGAAGAAATATCTGGATATTCTAGAGAGTGAGATATTTGCAGTAAAAGATTGAATAATCTATGTGTTGTAATATCTATAACAATCCCACACTAGTATAAATAGGGGTAACCTTAGTCATCGGTATGCAACCTAAGAAAAAACCCAATAACAACCTAAATCAAAGAGTCTTCTACTATAATAAAGTTCTCTTATCCAAAATCATTCTTCTCCTCTTTAGCTTCCTCTTCTTTAGTTGAGTCTTCCAATCATAGTTAATGATCTTGGGCTGAAGAATGATTGATAGGAACGGATTGCCCAAGCTTCCCAACATACGATCAACTCATACCTCCCATCCCAGTAACTTAAATTTAGACTTTGGGTTGACCTTGCCTCATTCTTGAAGCTACATTCTCTTCCTTAATCGACCTTCATGATTATACTTCTCTTCTGCTACTCTCTACATAAACTTGATAAAAACATGGCTACCTGATAACCTCATAAACTGAGTTGATTGCACACTATATTCTAAAACATGCAATTACCTTGTTCCCAATGCGCGAATAAAGTAAAAGCATCCTGCAATCCTAACATATTCTTGGCATCATACAACTTGCATAAGCTTATACAGGAGCAAAATACCTATATATGGTTACATTGTTGGAAAAAATGTCTTACATGAATCTACAAATTTACAAATGAATCCATGAGCAGCTTGTTTGCCAAATATAGAAGGAGGCGCAGGAACAAAGGACTGATTAAATATTAGGAGATATTCCTCAGATATACTAGTTTCATTTTTTAGGGTCATTGTGAGGAACATTATAAGCAATTTCATCATATGAGCGACATTAGTAGTAGAATTAGATGCTTGGTAATCACCTTTTCCAGTTAATGAAATAGAAAGGCCATCATCTGTAAATTATTTATCCTTTTTTATTGTGCGTTTATGGAATTTAGAGGTCTTGCATCTGCTCAATCATTTTTTAGAAGGTTTGGGGAAGTTAAAAGTGAAATTATTCTTGAAATTTGTTCTGATAACAACTTTGTGTTGTGTTCCTCACCTGATGTTTTATGTTATTGTTGTCTTTTGTTGTGTGAAGATTTCTCAGGTTGACAATGTAACCTCTTTCCAGAGGAAGACAATTGGTTTGGCCCTCTCTACAATTCCAACTTTAAGGTTTCCTCAAGTACTTGATAAACTTGATCATAGAAGTGATATACGGGGTGGAAATGAGGATTTAAGTGAAGACGAGTTTACGTATGTCTGATAAATCTTAGTGAGATTTTTATTTTTAGATAAATCTTGGATCCAATAAATCAGATTTTATTTTGACAATACGCACTCAGTGAGAGACAATCTTCAAACTTGTTCATCTCTTAATGGGGAATCCTCCAGTGCAGCCATTTGTAGACTGCAATACTCAATCAATTTAAACAAGCATTGAAGATATAGTATTCTATGTTGGTCTTTGCGTTTCGGTGATCCCACCAACGTGTAACAAAGGTGAGTCGTTCTCTATATGGATGCATTAAAGTTTCTTTTTTCACCTTGATCCCCGAATACAATATTTTTAATTTTAACATTATGTGGACATATATTAAAGGTAGGTGCATATATCACCACAATGAGTTTGTTCTTATTAATGAGAGTACATGTACTAGTGAATGTTATAATTATTTTATGTGGTTGTTTAATTGTCTAAATACCTTTAGGGTATTTTCCAACTTTATCTATAATCTAATCATTGATTTTGAATTCCCCAACTTGCTAGAGGTTATTTCCTTTTTAGCACAACAATTTACATAGAATATTCATGGTTCTGGGGCTGTCTACGAAGAGGCTTATATCAGACCAAGGACAATTTCTAATGTGTTGTTGGTTGTCTTCATCTTCTTGTATACTTTTTATATCATTGAACGCCATGTACATAAAATCCAAAAAGTTACAAAAGTTGAGGGGCATGGAACTAACCTCGAATAAAGGACAACAAGGATAAACTAAACAATATACGGAAATGCTAAAAGACATGCCTACACAGCTTATTGGGTTGGGTCTTCACGATGCTCCTATACTGTTAGAGTTTTGTAAATTTGTTAGGGGGATTTTTGGTTTTCATGATGCTCTATATATATTGTTTTGTAGTAGTTTAGCGTTTATGATGAAGTGGTATGATGTTACGAATGTGTTAATATTACAGGATATTTTGCATTTTTTCATGAGTTTGAAACAAAATAATTGAGTTTGTGATCAGTTGAGTTTATAGGTTTATGAGGTAGTGATGTGAATTAGTTTATCAATTTTATACATCCCGTGAAGTGTACAATATGATGTCAAGGAATTAGGTTGTCATATTAGTTTCCCTTTATTGAAGCAAGGTAAGATTGAAGCAGGAAGGAAATTATTTGAGATGTACAATCAAAAAATATAGATTGAAGGTGTGGATCATGCATTTTCTAACTTGGACAAATTAGAGTTGTGTCTAATGAAACTGGAAAGCTAGAGATAAAAAATGAACAGGTGAACCCAATGTACTTTATTGGTCTTAGTATCTTGTAATTCTAATGGAGTTAAGATGCATTTCAAAACTATATAAGGTCTTGGAGGATTTTAGGAGAAGAAGAGGCAAATAAGAGTTACATTCTGCTTTTTGATAGTTAGACTGTAAAAAATGTCTAGAGATTATCCGTGGATTCTTTAGCACATACAGGTAACTCAGTTAATATAAGACAATGTTTTTTTTCTCGAATATGCTTTGAGAAGGGAGTCAAGAATAAGGAGCTATACAAGATGTTCATTTGTAGGTCCCATTTGTTGGAATCATTTGAGTCAATTAGACATGTGGATCATAGATTGCTACAAGGCAATTTATTCCTACAATATAGAAATGAATAAAAAAGAACCAGACATGTAGCTTATTCATTCTCAAATTGCATAAATAATCAGCTTTGCAGCTATCGAAGACTTGCATGTCCAATGTACTCAATTGATTCTTTAAATAAACAGAACCTGCAAATGAGCATCTCGTAATACTCCTCGTTCTTGTTCCTCCCTTCTCAAAGCATCTTCAAGGAAATATGCTTCCTTATCTTAATATATGTTACCACCTTGTTCTCGAGAATCCGCTGATAATTTGTAGACCTTTTTGAAAGTCTACCTATCAGAAAGCACAACACAACTCTTCTTTGCCTCAAGTTCTCCCAAAAAATATTCTTCCAAATTAACCCTTATACAGCTTTGAAATGGTTTCAAACTCCTTTAGAATTAGAAGATACCGGGACCAACAACGTACAATAGGCTCTTCCTTTCTTTGTTTACCAAACGCAGCTGGATTTCCAGTTTTATTAGACACAACTCCAATTTTTCCAGCAAGTCATAACAAACACTATGCACGCCTTCAATCTCAAATCTTTCATTTCCTAGTTCACCATGAATTAAGGATGGGAATCTAATCGTACTTCAAAATTCTTCTTGATGCTTAACCTTTTCCTACTTCACCTTTTCCAGTTCATCCTTTAGGGTCATAGTGAAAAAACATGATAAGACTCTTCAACATACGAGGGACATTATTATTAATATTAGTTGCTTGGGAATCATCGTTTCCAGTTGACGAAGGATTAATGCCATCATCTGTAAATTATTTGTCCTTTTTAATTGTGGTTTCATGGAAGTTAGAGGTCTTGCATCTTTTCAATCCTTTTTTAGAAGGTTTGGGGAAGGTTAGAATGATGTTCATCTTTGAAATTAGTCCTGAGAACAACTTTGTGTGGTGTTCCTCACCTGGCTTGGTTTTATGTTAATGCTGGTCTTTTCATTTGTTAAACTTTCTCAAGTACCTCTTTCCAGGGGAAGACAATTGGTTTGGCCCTCTCTATATTAATTTAACTTTGAGGTTTCATCAAGTACTTGATGAACTTGATCAGATTATTTATGTATTTGCGTTTAATCATGATTCTAATTAATCTAATATGTACGTTTTGTTTATGCTTATGTAACCTTTATACTTTTGGCAGTGTATGTGAAAGTGAAGAAGAGTCTAGATATGTCTGATAATCTTGCTTTTTTACTTTAATGGCTCTTGATATTTTGACAACTAATGAGACTCTCTTTGCATTATAAAATGTGAAACCATAGCAGGTGACAGTGTAATCTCTATAGTTTTGGTAGTGTGTGTAATCCCCCGGGCACATCAAACCATATTTCACTGGAGAGCTTAGTGGGAGACAATCTTCAATCTTGTTCATCTCTTAACGGGGAGTCCTTTAATACAATCAAATGGTAACACATACATTGTAACAAATTCTTAAATCTTACAATTAATTTGTTCTAACTTTGAGCCTTGAGAAGATCAAAGTGTATCATGTCACGCTCGGAGCCTACACCCTGGACGTGGCCGGAACTCGAAGACCATTGCTTGCCTCCAAGAAAACCCTTGGCCTGACTTATTTAACTCAGTGGAAGACTATACTAACTGCGATAAAGAATTTAAGGCATTCTCATAAGATAACTTAATAACTGTCTTGGCCAAAATAGCACAAGTTTTAATACTTGAACGTATGAAATATAAGATAAAGGAGATTCCAAAACGGAACTACTGCAGTGTCTATGAAGCCTCTAAACTGAATGAGATGGATGTTCGGACATATCCCACAATATCCTATTAACTAAGCTAGAAAAGTAAATAAATAGATGTCCTCCGAAATGCAATGAATCTCACCATATGAGTGCGGAGTGCTCAACTAGATCAACGGTGTGCTACGTGGTGATCCTGATTACCTGCGTCTACATCATAAAATAATGCAGGCCAACTGGCATTAGTACATTGAATGTACGATTATGCGAGTTGGAATGCTACACAATGACTTAAGCTTGAGGGGATTAAGATGAACTTACCTTGGCTCTTCTCAACTCAAGAATATAGTTAAATCAAAGTATGTATATAAAGAAATTTAAGACACATACGATATATATAAAGCATGTAAAACAATAAAAAGATTAGTTCGTTAAAGAAATGAAATAACAAACTCAACTTTACTTCTATATGAAAGTAATATAACTTTTGTGGGAGATTCTCTAACCGAAAACCATCACTTGAGCCTAAGTTATGATACAACGTTTTACCTCATGCTGCCGATGCCCATCCTATACCTTGCCATCGGTATAAGACCTTACTTAGCTTAGTGGATCCACTAGATTAACTTACGTGATCATCTCAAAAGTGACCCATCAATTCCCCTGATGGTTTCATGATTCACATGGAGACTTGAGTTAATATGAACTCTCATCCCCACATCAGTGCGCAATACTACTCCCAAAACATACTTTAGCTCATACTTATAATAAAATTTCCTTCCTTTGGGTTGATATAATTTACTGAACCCTTTAGCTTTAAATATTTCCTTTTGGAATCAATGTTCCCCTTTTTAGTTCAAAACTCTTTTGGAACTCTTAGTTTCCTTTTAGCTTAAATGTGAAACATTGGTAAGCCTATAGGGAATACTTAGTTCCCTTATAGCTTTTGAGAAATGAACTCAACTCTTGCTCTTTACTTAACATGAAACTTTAAATCCTAGGGAATACTTAGTTCCCTTAGATCAATTGATAATTTTAACTCAACTCTTTACCCTTTGCTCGACTTATAACTTAAGACTTAAAACAAAGTTAAAATGTTTGTTTAATACTCTTTTAAAACTCTAAGAACTCAATTTGACTTGCTTCTTAACTTTTAAACTTGACTCCTAACTTCATAGACTTTGATCTTATCTTTCCTTGAATTGAATTATGGTTTCAAGAATCATGATATCATGTTTATGAATGATTTCATGATGTTTAGATGTACCCTAGAGTGTTGGAATCAACTAGGAATGATAGATACATCACTAAGGAACTAGTACAAAAAGATAGGGAGAGAACGGAGTCTCCAGGGGGCCTTGGCGCTCTAAGAAGCGCGGAGCGCCAGAGCCTGATGGACAGAGACTGTCTTGAGGGGATCTGGATGGCGCAGCGCGCTAAGCCTTGTCAAACAGAGGCTGCCCTGACACGCTCTTGCAGGCGCGGCAACCCAAGGCTTGTCAGACGCGATTTCTGACTTTTCTTCTCCGCTTTTCAATTCTAACTCTTCTAAACTCCCATGGATCCCACCCCAAACACTTACGATTTCTAAATACTTCATTACTCAATAGATTAGACCCAAAACAGTCCGAAAACATGAATCAAATCTCTTAGAGATGAACTACAATTCAACCAACAAAAAATTCATAATTTTTCGTCAAGAACTTCCATGTTCAGCATTTACTAACTCTAACTTGTTGAATTGAAACAAATTGGGTTTGGGTGAAAGGACCCAACACTCAATGATCTCATATGCCTCGATAGGGATCACCCCCGATGAAATCCACGTAATGATCTTGGCGTTCTTGGACAATTCATGATCTTCCTCTACTTTTCTCTTTTCTTTCAAGCCCTAAGCGTTCTTAGTTTTTCTAGAACTAATTTAGGACTTGGTTTTACCCCTAATATAACTTAAAGCGAATTAGGAAATACTAGGGTGAAAAGACAACTTTACCCTTACTAAAATTTAGATTAGATTTTTCTCAGCTCAATAGCACAACTTCTGAAAGGCATATCTCCCTTGTACGACATTGGATTTTCACAAACTCGGTGAAGTTGTAAAGATCTTTCCAAGGGCTTTCGAACCTTATAAAGAACTCATCCAAATTCCTTCTGAGTTGGAAGTTATGGCCTTTTGAAAATGACCAAAAATCACTTTTGAAAGCTGAAATTTTTCCAGATTTCTCTACTTATTCCCAAAATTGATTATTCTAGGTTTCTTAGCTTATTCTTAGTTAATTCAAGTTACGACATATCAAAACATTAAGTTTCAATACAAACTTCTCATGTTATAAACTTGAGGTTTGATAAGATAAAAATGTGTCAAGACTAGGTTTCAATACAAACTTGTCACTAACTCTAACTAAATCATTTATGGTTTATATAGGCCCAAAAGATAGTAGTGGGTTTTGTCTCGAAACCCATCCTAATACAGTAGAGACTTCATAGACAAGTTAACGAGATAATTAGGTCTTTGATATTTAGATGTTTAAACATTATCATTATTATTCAATTTTTTTTCAAACCTTTGTATAAAGTATCTTTAAATGATTTACACATTCATATCTTTTAAAGCTTTCGTATAGTTGTTTAGTTTTTCGTATGGTTATGGATATCAGTCATGCCCAAACTATAAGCTCGGTGCATGATAGTAATTATATGAAAAATAAAATAATATATATAGATATATATGTCAAGCCCCGAGACTACCCCCAGGACGCAGACACGAGGCGACTCCAAGCTAAGCCTGCCAGCATTTCACAAGCATACTTAAAGATTTTCAACAAAATAGTCATAGTGTTAGAAGCTAGAAACATATCATAAAATTAAATGATTGGGATTACCCAAAACCATCTTATAAATAATTTGTCAGTTTATCCACAACTCAAATATCAAACACACCATTGATACTGCTGAAATAGAGATCAAAAACTGATATATGCCTTATCTGGATGTTGAGGACCTGAATCTACATCACGAGCAGATGTAGCGTAGAGTGTGTATCAATACTTGAAAGGTAGTGAGAATGCATGATAGAATAAAGTTGAACAATGTACATAATTGAACAAAGCATGATACTATACTGATAATATTTAACATGAACTAATTCAATGCAATGAACAAGTTTGATAGCATGCTGAAACTGAATACTGAGCTGTAATTGACAACCTGGTTAATACACTAGAATCGGACTGTAGGATCTACAAATAACCGACATAAAACTACATGAGATAATTGTGAAGTCCGATGTATACGCCTGATCGAAAGGATCCAATATACCTTGCAAGAGGTATAGAGACATGACTAGCGTGATCACAAAATTGATGCCTAGATAGGGGACTTATAAACCTACGGGGCCGTAGCTCTTGGACTATGAGGGTGACTAACTATAGTACAACTACTCAGTATTAAGCGTACTCCCAATTGATTATGCATATAAGCAATATTATGACTGAATTCCTGAAATACACGATAGCTCAAAATACTGATATGCTTACTGAAAATGCAACATTTATATACTGATAATGAAACATTCAAAAACTGAGTTATGTACAACTGTTTATCTGTCTTAGCTAATGTAATTCATGAATCAAAAGAACTACATAACTAGGGTTCTAAGTTTATGCAAGAACTAAGCAACAATTCTATGAAAACATGACAATCTTATTTGTATTAGTCTAACAACTGAATCACAACATAAATTCTGAAATTCTAAAGTCTAGCATGTTGTAGAGAATCAATCAATCTGACTGAATTCTAGGGACCTATTTGGTGAAAGGAACTCACTAGTGAAAAGAAACCTCTAGTGAAATCCCACATACCTGCTGACGAATTCCACGGGGAAATCTTTTAATTTTTGGGCTGGAACTAACGAGAACTTGTTACGTTCTTGAACTAGGGATGCTTGACTTTTCCTTATAATTTGCTCTAAGTTTTGCTTGATTTTTGTGAATAATAAATTAGGTTAGGTTCTAATTAGTTTACTAGGCTAAAACTGACCAAAATCATGTTTAGGATGAGTTTGAAATTTATATTTTATTATGTTGTTTTACTTTGTTGAGATATTTTAGATTTTTAAGTGTTGAATTTTATAGATTTTTTGTTGAAAGTTGGATATTTAAATGTCACGCCCCGAGCTACCCCCAAGACGCGGACACGGGACCTAGGACCACAAGTGATCCCAAGCTAACCCAATGGCATGATCATGAGAATACTAAAGAATATTACTGATGCGGAAGCTAAATCATAATTTAAAATGAAAAGATGGGGAATACCCATATTCTATAATTGAGATATTTGAAATACTGACGAGTTTAATACAAGGAAGTTGTTAACTCAATACTACGCTGAAACTAACTATGTCTGAAAATAGCCTCTAAACTGACTAGAAATGCTGGAACAGGCCCCACCTAAGTCTAGCAAAAACTGAAACAAAAAGATTAAATACTGAAAAAGAAACTCATGACTATTGTCCTCGAAGAATGAGGACTCACCACTGAATTTGCTAAATCGGAGATTGGAAATCGATCTAAGCACGATCTGGATGTTGAGAACCTGAACCTACATCATGAGAAGATGTAGCGCACATATACTTCAGTACTTGAAGGTAATGAGCATGTAGGATAGAGTATAGCTGAAATAAAACATAACTGAACAAGCACAAAAGAAAGTATAGAAATTGGAACATTATATACTGAATGCTGAGATAACTGAATGCAATGACTAACTTATAACATGCTGAAACTGAATACTGAATATACTGATAAATGGTCAATGCAATAGAGTCTGACTTAACTGTGGGAGCTACTAATAACCGATAATAAAACTACATGAGCTAAATGTGGAGCCTGATGTATAAGCCCCATCGAAAGGACCCAATATACCCTGCCAGAGGTATAAAAACATGCTGGAGTGATCACTAAACTGATGCCCACAAAGGGGACTTACAACCTACTTGGCTAGTAGTTCTGGACTATTTGGGTACGGTGAACCCTAGTCCAACTCGGTATTATGCTACTCCTAATGAATTATGTAGTTAACTGATTATGACTGAGTTTCTGTAAATACTAGATAGCTTATAATTTCACATGCAAACTGGAATGCAATAATTAATCTGGTAATGATGCATTAATAACTAAGGCATTTATATCTGAAGTAATTGTAATATCTGACCTAACATGTGTAATTCAAGAACTAATGAAATACATAGCTAGGGTTCTGAAATTCATGCAATAATCTGAGTAATAACATGGAAATCTGATTTGGAACATATAACTAATTAATTCATGAAGTTCTGTTTAAGTTCTAGAAACCCTAGGTTTAATCATGATGTCATATAACTAATTAATTCATGAAGTGTTGTTGAAGTTCTAGAAGCCCTAGGTTTAATCATGATATGGGAATCGAGAATCTCACTGAAACTTAGGGATCTAATGGGTGAAAGTAACCCACTAGTCAAATCCCACAAACCTGGTGATGAAATCTACGGAGAAATATTTAGATTTCGGCTGGAACTGTTGGAACCTAGTTGCGTTCTTGAACTAGGGTTTTTGACCTTATTCTCCTTTCTTGCATCTAATTTTCTAAGTTTTGATCTATGATTTTGACTTAGGTAAGTTCTTGTTATGTTTCTAGGCTTAAACTGACTAAAATCTTCTCATTTATGGTCAAAACAACGTATCTTAGGGTTTAAACAAAGTGGGAAAAGACCAAAAGACCCCTAAGTTAGTTTCTGTTGGACCAAACGATGACCTGGACTGACGGGCCATCGTTCAATCGACGGTCCTTCATTTGGGTCTATTCTATAAGACTTTACTAAAACAGACATAACTTTTTACTCGGAGGTCTGATTTTAGCAAAGTCGGTGGCTATGGAATCTAATTCAATTATCTATCTCTTGATAGGTCATGAGACACATAATTCATTTTTTGCCAAGAGTTATGACCATTTGAAGTGGACCCAACAACATTTTCCCCCTAACTATCTGCTAATTTTCACCTACGGATCGTAAATCGAATAACGGCCCGTGCTGGTCAATCGTGGTTCTTGTCAGAGGCAGGTGTAAATGGGGTGTTGATCGACGGACACAGACTACGGACCGTAGTCTGACTTACGGACCGTAGGTCTGTCCGTGGTTTGAGACTTAGCCAATTTTTCTGAACTGGGTTTTGGGAGAGTTTTAGTGGCAAATAAGGGATGTGCAGTACGGGCCGTAGATTAGACTACGGTCCGTCGATAGTCGTTGATTGCACCTGCAGATTTTTTGAAAAGCTAATTTTTGTTCTGTTTGGATACGGGATGTTACATTAAATACCTTTGATAAAATGCTTGGGTAACATTCTAAACCCTTTTTTGCCGCCCCATCTTTTCAAAAAAGCAACAAGGATATCAAGAGCCTCAATGATCTTACAGGATTTGTGAGGTTTTCTATAAAACTATTATATACCATTTAAGGCTATTTTGAACTCATTTAACCCCCTTACTTATTTTTGATCTTTTTAACCCCCTTAAGACTATTCTCAACTCAGTTCCAACTCATGCTTATATCTAACATGCATGTAATTTTAACCACTTTTTAACCATGACAAGCAATATTCTCTCTTTCAATGTCCCACAAAATTTTACGGATGATGATGATTACTGAATTTGGTTGGTTAGAATGAATACTGATTTTGAAACTTATGTGTTATGAGATATTATGATGGATGAAAAATTGTACTACAACTCCTTATGAATCCTATAATTATCCAGATGCAGTTCAAATAAATTTAAATTAGGCAAAATTATAGATTTTGTTTTTAAGAACAAAACCAAAAGAAAATAGAAAGAAATACGCAAATTTGCAATTTTTTTTATCACCAATCATTTACGAAAAAATTGAGGAAGAACATTCTTAAAACTGCAGTAACTAAAGAAAAGGATGAGTATTGAAATGTTCTTCAAGTTACACAAGTAATTTCTAGCGTAAGTTTCCTACACTTAGGATGAATTTGAAATTTAAAGTTGTATTAGGTTGTTTTGTTTTTTATTTAGATATTTTTGGTGTTTGAATATGGACTTATGGAGATTTTTGGTTGTATATTTGCTATTTAAATCCCCATATTCTTAATAAAAATACTGAGAGACATTTTCAACTTTTATTGTAGGCTTCATATTTTAGAAAAATAACACTTTGTTTGTACGAGACACTGAGATCTCTTGGCTATTTACACGTTCAATACTTTAACTTGTTTGTAAAAGTGACACAATTTCTTTGAATTTAAAAAGATAGTAGAGCTATGGTGGAATTTTTAACAAGTACTCTTTTGAAATAGTCTAGGTGTATACAAACACCATAATAAAACAAATGATATGAATATACATGTTTATAAATCAATGAGGTTTTGTTGATTTATATGGTTTGCAAAATAACTTGGTGGGAAAAAAGAGTTATATGAAAAGGGATAAATCAATTAAACTAACTATGTTCTCTTTGTAGGATAAGAGAAAATAGTAATAATGCAAAAAATCAGACTTATAAGCCTAATTTATTACGGGAAGAAAACAAGAAACATAAAACACTAATTTGAATATATTGTTTATCTATTATACTTGAATGCAACAAGTGTGTTTGTTTCATAGAATCTCTTAATAAACTAAGGAAAATGATGGTCTCTACCAATTATATGTCAATTTCAATATTTATTAGAGATATTGATTTCTAATTTAGAAATGAAAAAACATTTTTGGCAAGAATTCATATTAACCGTGCCTCTTGTATGTCATCATGAAATCTTGTATCAAAGATAAAATTTAAATTTTTAAAGTATAGAAGATAAATATCACATATAAGAATATATTATCACATTGTATATATTAAAATTATTGAGGAAATATATGAGCACTTTATGTTATTTATGGGGTGTGATTTTTCCCGTTTATACTATGGAATATGTTCTTTAATCTTGCTTCTCTGTTTTAATGCACTAGAATCTTCTGTTGGGTTTTAAAGGTGTGAGCAGTAAATGAAGGGTTGTGACTCTCTTGAAGGGTTGTCACTTTGCCGGAGGGTTGTGACCTTTATGAAAGGTTGTGTCTTTCTAAAGGGTTTTCACCGTTTGAAAGGTTGTGCCTTTTCTAAAGTGTTGTGAACTTTCTGGGAGGCTTCTCTCCTAAGAGTTGTGACGTTTACCCTTTGTTGGCTACAAATATAGAGGTTGCCTCTCATTTTTCAGAATTGAATTCTTCCCTTCTTTTTCATACATTTCTTCCAAAACAAAATCATCGATCGTGTCTGTATGTATGATTTGTTGCTGTCATTTTGAGTTCCTTGAAATTAATGAAGTTTGAGATACCGCTACTTCTTTAATGGTTAATCCATTTTATCTTGGGAGAAATTAATCTGCAACCTCGGGTACTTGAGGGGATTAAATTTCTTAAGGACACATAGTGGATTCTATGGACTCGGATAGTTCTTTGTGTTTTTCTTTCATCTTTTTTTTTCTGGTCTGCTAATCTAAATACAGGAGTTAACACGCTTAAGAAATTTACATGGAACAACCCGAGTTTTTTTTGGTTCCTGGTAAAGAAAAGAAAATATGTAAACTTGTTAACTCACCTTGTGCACTAAAAACAAGCGTCCAAATAATGACATGTAAAGTTTGACCAAACTATCTTGGTAAATGAATTCAAGAATGTGATAAATGTTTTTACATTAAAGACATCCAAATCACAAGGTCATTGTTTTTTTTTTGTTGATGACATGTTGATCATCAAAAGAGACAATTCTGACATAAATGCTAGTAAGCATATGCCAGAAAGTAACTTCGTTATGAAGGACATTAAAGTTACTGATGTGATTGAAAAGGTACTTGACAAGTTCAAGTATTTGGATTTCGATATTGTCGAGACTCCAATTAATGTGAGATTTATACTTCAAAAGAATGAAGGCAAAAGTGACTTGCAATTGAATTATGCTTGAGTATTGAGAAGTATGATATATATCATGAAGTGTACATGATCAGATATAGCATGTGCTATTAGTAAACTGAGTTGGTTCACAAGTAATCACGATCAAACTTATTGGATGACAATGGAAAGAGTTTTGAGTATGTAAAAACATACTTAAGAAATTATTCCTTTGCATTAAACTAGTATTCAACAATATTGGAAGAATATAGTTATGAAAATTGAATCACCAGGTCAAATGAAATAAAATCCACTAGTGGATATATATTTACTCTTGGTGGAGGAGCAGTCTCTTGGAAATCTTCCAAACAGAAATGTATCGCTCGCTCTACTACGAAATCTGAGTTTATCACTCTAGATAGGGCTGGTGAAGAAGTTGAATGACTCCAAAATTTCTTGTAAGATTTTTGTCCCAAACCTTTAGCTCCAGTATACATACACTGTGAGAGTTACTTTGGAATAGGTTGGGCATGAAACATGATGTATAACGGAAGGTCTCGTCATATATGACGTGGACATAATATTATTAGAGAACAACTCTCTAGTGGAATTATCATAATTGACTATGTAAAGTCAAAGAATAATGTGTCGGATCAACTTATAAAAGGACTAACTAGAGAGGGAGTTGATAGATTATCAAAGGGAATGGGTCTATGGCCGAGAACAAGTTATTGTTCTACCTAAAAGACTGGAGATCCCAAGATCTAGGTTCAAGGAGATCAAAGAAAGTCATTAATGATGGTTCAAAATTGTCAAAATATTATTTTTATGGTTCATTCTCATGATAAGACAATGTTGAGTAACAAGGATAAAGACATTAGGACTTTTTAATGGTTTCTAAGTTTGATACATGGTATATAAAATAGTGTATCTGTGGGATAACACCTTTAGAAGTCACCTATGTAAGTGTTAAGTGGAAGTCGCTTCAAGAAGAATCCGGTAAGGCCAGTTCTCTAAGCACTTATTAACCGAGATGTGTTCATGGCTGAAACGAACAAAACAATGAGAACCAAAAATAGTTCAAGGGTTGATTGTGTAACTTATGTTGTCTAGGTATACACTAAAGCTCGACGGTTCAAAGATATCAAATCTACCGATTGACCAAGTATATCCAATATATTTTTCACTATGGAAAGTTTAAAGGGAAACGTACTTATCCAGATGCGATTAATCCTTACTTACGAATCACACAATTTTTCATGCATATGTTTTTAAAAAATAGTCATTCCCTATTCATGTGGGGGATTGTTGGGTTTTAAAGTGTGATCAAGAAATGAAGGGTTGTGACTCTCCTGAAGGGTTTTCAATTTGCCGGAGGGTTGTGACCTTTATGAAAGGTTGTGTCCTTTCTAAAGGGTTGTGACCGTTTGAAATGTTGTGCCTTTTCTGAAGTTTTGTGACCTTTCTGGAAGATTGTCTTCTTTCCTACGAGTTGTGACCTTTACCCTTTATTGGCTATAAATAGAGAGGTTGTCTCTAACTTTTCAGAGTTGACTTTTTCCCTTCTTTTGCATACATTTCTTCCTAAACAAAACCGATCAATCGTGTCTGTATGTGCGCTTTCATTTTGAGTTCGTTGAAATTATTGAAGTTTGAGGTACCGCTACTTCTTTAATGGTTAATCCGTTTTATCTTGGGAGGAATTAATCTGCAACCCCGGGTACTAGAGGGGCTTAAATTTCTTAAGGACACATTATGGATTTTGTGCACTCGGATATTTCTTTGTGTTTTTCTTTCATCTTATATTGTTTTTCTGGTTTGCTAATCTGAATAGAGGAGTTAACATCTTCAACCTAAACTCTCTCTTATTTGATTGTATTATGATTGTAGCTCTCGTTGTAAGTAAGTAAAGTTCTTGTGAAACCCTTAATAGATGCAAGACTTCTCCTTCTTTGAGTTTGTAGTAGGTGTCCTTCCTTATACAACTTCCCTTTATTTGTAGACTTCCACTATGAAGAGAAAGTTTATGTAAATAAGTCTTTTGTCATAAACTCTCTTTGTTCACCACCTTTAATCCTTTTTATTCACATGATACCTCTTATCCTAATCCCAGTCAGACTGTGTCTGAGTGGAACACATTTCAGTAACGAGTACCCTACATTTCCTCCCCTATTTGTGAATTATCAAAATCTTACTCGATCTAACTTCAGCCCTGGCTTCTTATGTGCATAACTTCAACCTGAGACATGTCAATTTCTCAAAGTACACCAATCAAAGAAACATATTAGAGGATCAGGTTAGACAAATTAGAATATAAATATCACACAAGTATGCATTCCCCCTTTTCGGCATCATAAACACAATGAGTATAGACAAAACATTAGGTGATGCAATTTGAATACTCATGGCCACTAGGATTTTACCTACACACATACTTTAATTTAAAGTAAGAACTCGGAAAGTTATAACAAAGAATTTACACAATCGGAGGAGATGGACAATAACAAGAAACTAAAACCCAATAATAACATTAATAAAAAACATTTACACCACAAATGAAATTAAAATGAAAAGGTAAAAGCAAGCACTTTGGTTAAAAAAGGGAATGGGAAGGGTATTAGGAAGAGAAGAAGAAGAATGGGATGATGATGATGAAAGATCATTCTTAAGAAGATCAAAAATACCCTTGAGATTAGCAGAGTTAGTCCAACTCTCAATTTCAAGGATATCCTCAATGTGGGGAAGCTCCACCTTGATCCTAGCGTGTTATCCACAAATTCGGTATGTTCCAGTCTATAGGTAACATATAGATGATCCATGAACCCATGTGACTGGCTTGAAGTGTTGAAATTCCCCATCTTTGGTAACAAGTAATGCCCTCAACCTTTGAAGTAGTGCATTTACCCCCACCCCCTCCTCCGAAGAGCATGTATAATTGCCTGGTTCACTACCCCTAAAGCATACTTAGTGGATTAGTTTTTCCATATTTTGATAGAAACCCCAACGTGTTCAAAAATAAACCCCAAGTAGAATCAATAACGAAGCACATACTTTGTTTATCCTGCTTACAAATTCAATGCACGTGACACAATATGAGTTATGTAACGACTCGCAAAATAATAGGTTGAACTAAAGCCTAATGTATGAACGTTATAAGTTTATATATAAATTAGAGATATAAAAAGGTCCAAAAATTTGGCTAAGTATAAATTTAAGGGAGGGTTCAAGACTAGTGAACCACTTCAAGGACCATAATTGTTTCCTTAGACATTTTCTTGGATTTGTTTTGGCTAAGTCCATATGTGGAAGGGGGTTCTCGTTAATATTATTTTAAAGTTAAATTAGAAAGTGAGTATTTTTTATATTATTTCTAAATAACTATATAAGGGACTTTATATTAAAATATCCCCAAAATAAATCATATTCACAGAGATCCACTTCAAATCAAAAAGTTCTTCTTCCTTCAATGTTTCTCTCTCTAAACTCAAGGAAGAAGAAGCAGCCATGGAAGCTGGGATTTGGGGATTTTAAGGAGTTTCTTCATAAATTTTCTTCAAGGATTCTTAATATAAGTATGATGATCCTTCATCCTTGATCAATCTTTCTTTCGAGGAGTCCAATCAAAAAGAATTTCAAAGTTTTTCAAAGATCAAAACCCTATTTGCAAATCTAAGCATGGGTTCAATGCTAAAACATTTTCAAAGCATTTATATTGATGAATTAAGGCTTAATTGATAATTATAACTTGATTTTACATTGAATTCCTTCAAGAACCCATGATTTTCCTTGAACTCTTTTATCATGGAAATTGGTTAATTATGAAAGTATAATGAGTAGTAATTGTTTATATGAAGTTAGTTTATGAAGTCATGTTATTAGTTATATCTTATTGTGGTGAATTGATGTATTGGTGAGATGAGGATCATGACCTAAAACGGGAATTTATGAATGATTTTATGTTGAATTGCTTATGTGGATGATGGAGGATATCAATTGTCTTACCTCTTGTAGTATCTTGAATCTATGGGTTGAGATTGATACTTAATGATATAGAATTTTAATAGATTGATGTGTGATCCACTTATGGTGGAGGTGTTTAGTTATTGAGTGTGAATGGATTAATCCACTTAGGGTGGAGGTGCTTCCATTATGGTATAAGTTGAATTGTATGTTGTGCTATTGTGGAAGGGTTATATCCATATGACTTACAAAATAATTATATGAGTATACACATGCAATGAATGAATGAAATAACTGAATTACCATTATGTACATGTCTAGTATAATGAATGTGGATGTTGAGTTGCATGGTCTATAAATCCTTGAATGCAATATATGAAGATTATGCATGATTATGATAGTATGTACATGCTTATGAACACTTTGAGAGGGAAGTGTCTATGATGATAATGTTGTTATTTTGTCATAGTAGGGACAATTAAACACACACTCCATGCATAATTATTATTATGGTGTATCTATGCTGTCGATTGAAAGTATAGTTCTCATATGCACCTATACACATTATGAAATATGAAATTCACTGGTCTATGATGATCCTATTGTGTTGATTGAAAGATAGTTCTTAAGAAAACACTATGAATATATGTAAAAGGATTTCTCACATGTATATTTGGATTCTAAAGGTGAAAGGTAGTTGTCCCCTTATTGAATAAATGAGCTATGTTATGAATTATATTGAATGAAGGCTAAAGTATTCCTTCACACATGTACATAAAATCTAAATATACTTTAATGTATAAGTTTGGGAATAATGCTTAGCACCGAGCGGATATGGAAAATGAGGTAGAGACTCTCCCGCTAGTTAGGCTTTGTCTTCTACTTATGCTCTCATGATATGGAAACTCTCTTGCTAGTTAGGCCGGGTTTTTAGAAGCAATCTCCCTATCGCATAACTATTTGCCCACATAGATATTAGCTAGTGGATCCACACTAAAGCTAAATATGTTAGTTCTACCTTAGGCAAGTAGGATGCCTATGAGGGTTCATATGACATCGGATTCCATGTAGCTCACATGGTCTATGTCGGTTAAGGCTATATTCCCTCTAATGAGCAAGAATATGAATTATGAATACAAAAGAGAGTAATATGCTGTGGTTTCTCAAAGGGTTTACTTAGTATGAGTGGTAGTATGGGATATCATTCATACATTGCACAAATGGACTTTGAGAGTAGTCATGGTGTGTTCCTCTTATGTTTATCTACTATGAATATGCATTATGTTATGCACGATTAATATGCATTATATTATGTACTATGAATATGCATTATGTTTATGTACTATGAATATGCATTATGTTATGTACTATGAATATTCATTATGTTTATTTACTATGAATATGCATTATGTTATGTACTATGAATATGCATTATGTTTATGCACTATGAATATGCATTACGTTATGTGCTATGAACATGAAGTATGTCTATGTGCTATTAATAGGAAGTATGTTTATGAATTATGAAAATGAACATGATTATTAATATCTCTTTACTATGTGTATGAACTATGGATGAGACTAATGATGATAGGTATGAGCATGGTAGTCCAAAGATGGTACTTAGTGTAGGTAGGGTTATGAGATCTAATCTACACATGAAAAAAGTGCAATCTAGGGTTACTTATGTGGTTATGCTATTATGTGTTATGAGTATGCTATTAAGGATGTACTTAATGTCTAATGAATGATGTACTCTTAATTAAGTTAATATAGAATGTTGACTTATGTATTTTATGTAATAGTGTATATGTTGCTTGGGTTGTATTACGAGTTATTTTCTTGTCTTGACGCAATGAATATGAATGTGCTTAGTCTAGGGTGGCTTTGAGAAATACTTAGTGTGAGTAGTATTATGGGATGCTACTCATACATTGCACAAGTATGACTTAAAGTTGTCTTCGGGGATGTTCTTAATGTGTTTATGTGAAATATGTAATGCTTGTGTTCCTTATGAATATGTATTGCCTAAAGCTTGTATGTCGAATATATCCTAATGCGAATATATGATTTGTATGTTGATCAGTTTTGGAGATTATGCCTAATATGCTCTTATTCGTGAAATATGCATGACTTTCAAACGAAATGTTCCTTTCTAAGCATGTTTTTGCATGGTCATCATACTTAGTACTTAATTGTGCTAACCCTTATTTCTTATACTTTTTACTACAAGTGTAGGTTTCAACAAGAGATGGAGTTCTCTAAAATCAAGGGCTTGGGAAGAGTTCTCCAAGACCAAGTGTATGTCCTCATGATTCGGGGACAAGTATTTAGAAGTTTCTTATATTTAATTTGTAATAGGTTATGTCTAGTTTTGTTTAAGTCTTTGGATTGTAGGGTCGTGACCCTATCTTTAGGTTCCATGTCTTGGTTAGATGGCCATGTGAGATGTGGGATTCCGTTATTATTTTAAATGTCATGTTCTTAAAGTGAAGGGTTTTTAAATGAAAGGTTTTAATTCCTTATCATTTTTCCTTATGATCGAATGTTATTAACACTATGATTCTTGTATAAGACCTCTTCGAGGTCGAGTATGTAACAACCGTAAAAAATGAATAGGATCAAGACTTAGGTTTTCAAGAATGCTTGTGATTAGACCAAGGTCCACACGGGCTGATACGCGTAGAACCAGACCTCAGAACCCTTACTACGACCAAGCCAACTAACTTGGGGAGTTAATTGATCTTGAAAAGGTTGGAACCAACCATGTGAGGTTCACGAAAACGAAGATTTAATCGAAAGAGTTTTTACCAGACTTAAAAGAAAAAATTTTAAGTTTTGAGGGTCCAAGGGTAAAATGGTCTTTTCTAGGCCAAGGGTAATATTGTAATTACCCTGAGGAATTAATTATTTAATAAATTAATTTAATTAAATAAAGCAATTCGGGTTGGGGCAACCCGAAGTGACCCATTTTCGCAAATGGGGTGTCACTCGAGTTCGAGCCCCACTAGAAGCAATGATTTATCTTGCTTTTATTTAATTGGATAAATTAATTAAATTAAATAATAAATATTATCTGATTTAAGAAAAAAGAAAAAAATCAGATTTTATTTAAAAGTTTAGCAAGGAGTCCTAGTTTGACTAATTTCCAAACCAAAACTCCTAACTTGAAGCCACTCTCTCTCACGATCTCTCTCTCTCACATTTCACCATTCACTCTCACGTTTCTCTCTGCCTAAACAAGTTCAAAAACAGAAAATATATTGAAGTTCTTCACACTTGAAGAACTCCTACCAAAAATGTAAGAAAACAACATAAATCCATCACTTTAAGCAAAGGGGAGGAGTCTTCCGTCGATTGGTGTTGAAGTGTTGAACTTGGACTGATTTTGGAGAGGATTTGGGCAGCAATTTCGTGGTTGAACAAGAAAAAATAAATGTATTTCTTACTCTTGGTCCCTTTCCCAAGAGACCCTCAGGACTCAGACGAATTTAATCCGAAACTAAGTTGTTTCCCCTTTTGCATGCCCCTGTCACTAGCTCCCAATAAATCGTAGGTTGGGTATGATTGCTGGTAGATTTAAGTATGTTATGACTTCGTGATGAACATGATTTTGATTGTATACTTGAAATCGTAGGAAAAACAACCATGTATTCGAATGTTTGTGCAAGTGTGTGTATGTGCAAAAGGTTACTGTAAACTTACTGTAAATAAGTTTTTGATTTATGGCTTCAAGTTTGATATGGTTTTGGTTGTCATTTTACGTGTATAAACTTATGTAAATGATGATGTTCATTTAAGTGTAATGTGGTTGAGTTTAATGATAAACTCTTGGCCAAATATATCCATGAAAATGCACCTAAAGGACTCACTAAAAACTACTCCAAATGCATGAACATTTAACGTTAAAGAGTTGAGAAAATAGGCTGCAAAAGAAAAATCAAAATTTCCAGCTTGTTGATGTTGATTTCGGGCAGATTCTGTGAATTCTGGGAGAGTTTTAAAAAGAATTAAAGTAGGTGAGGTCAAGGGGAATCGAACCCAAGACCTCACATGACCAAGAGGCAGAATTATTTTTAAAAAAATTTAATGAAGCTAAGGGGATTCGAACCCCTTAGCTGCTGTCCACGCAAGAAAATAATAAGGGAAATGGGGCTAGGGGGAATCGAACACACGAAGTTTGGGAAGAAAGGAAGAGGAAGAATAAAGAAAAAAAAGATGTGAGGCGTGGGAATCGAACCCACGACCTCAAGGCTGGAAAATGGAGGGGGGCAAAAATGAGTAATAAAACAAGTGAGGTTGTGGGGGTTCGATCCCACGACCTCACTATCAATACCCTCAACCTAGAGAAAAAAAAATTAAGAAAATATATATGGGGCTGTGGGGGTTCGAACCTACCACCTCACAGCCCCTAGCGAAATTAAATTAAAGGTAAGGAGGCTGTGGGGGTTCGAACCCACAACCTCCCTAGTTAGACAATTTAAATGGCAAAAATAAAAGAGGCTGTGGGGATTTGATCCCACAACCTCTTGGTTTAGGCGAGAGTGGACAAAGAGAGGCTAACAAATTTTTTTTTAAAAAAAGGGGTTGTGGGGGTTCGAACCCCCAACCCTTCGGCCAACTTATGAATATTACTAAGGAGGAAATTAATCCTACAATGTTAATATTGTGATTTAAATTAGAGTCATAGTGTTATGAATATTAGAATAAAACCAATAAAAAATATAAATGATATCCAATTGATTCAAGACTTGGGTTTCCTTGCCCAAACTTCCGTTTGATACATAAGTCATACGTGAACAAATTATCCAAGATTTATGCCATCTACTTAGATCGAAATCAAGGTCTTGGCATATATACAAGATACATAAGTCTTGTACTACATAATCTTAAGAATGTATGAGTCACTTAATGAGTTATGAATGAAGCCTCATGTCTTGTATGTATAGACCCATAAGTCTAGCATACGTTTAATAATAAATGAACCTAAGATGTATGTAATGAAATGAAGTAACCCTTGAAGGGTTAAGTACGAGTGTAAAATACACTAAATGGCCAAATGCATTGGCATACGATGAAATGATTATTATGTAATGAAATGATGAAGCCCTAGAAGGGTTAAGTAAGAGTGTGAAACACACAAATGGCCAAGTGCATTGGCATATGATGAAATGTACATTCACGTAAAATGAGATGAGTAATTATAAAGAGCAAATGTGCTAATGTTAATGAATGTGGTGACAACATGTTATGAGGATAATGTAAATGATGAGAACAATCTCAAATGAGCCTAAGTAAATATTACCAAAACGTACTCACTTAAGAGAGTGTAAGTTAATGAAGAGACCAGTCTCTACGAACACTCTAATGAAAGTATTGAGATTAACACACTTAATGCTAATGATGAGATGAGAAATCATCTAATGAGCTATGATGTCCTCATACTAGAAGCCAGCTTCCATGACGTATGAGTTGAATGAAATGGAACTTTATACTGAGCACCGATAGGCTAGCTATGAGCGGTGATGCCTTATTTCGGGAAGGGCAAAGGTTCACGTAACTCTCATGAGATGAGAGTGTCCGGCTTGCCGGGTATGGGTCTCCATACATCTCCTAGTCTTTGAACCTATACTGCCAATATAAGGATCTAGCGGGGTTAAATTCCCATGTACGCTAGCATGTTAATGGATCACTTTGGCCGGTGATTCCACCTCTTTTCAGTGTGGGGGAGACACTGGATTTCATGATGCTCACATGATCTATGTCGGTTAAAGTTAAAGTTCCCAATGAATGAATGAGGCCAGCCTCAAATGATGCACATAATGAAATGAATGATACCAAAGGTGTTAGGATAGGATAATCAAAAGATGAGTTAGATTCAAGTAATGACATTAGGTCATTCTTGGTCATTGCACAACGAACCTAATGAAAGTCTTAAACTACATCCTAGGTATAGCTGGTGGTTACAATGGACTATGAATGAAATGAAATGAAGTACGTATGAATGAATGAAGCAGACTCTGTGTTTGCTAATGGAGATTCCCTAGTTGAGGCCCCATCTGTTGAGCCCTCATTTCTGGGATGTCTTAATGTCAAGTCCATGATTCCAAGGTCTCATGGCATATGAATGAATGAAATGAAAGAAGTTAGGTGCTACATGAAAAATGTATTGTATGCTATATGATATGTGCTATGTGTAAATGTTATGTGCTGTGTGTAAATGTGAAAAGTATGATGAAATATGTTATTCTCATGGCATCACTTTCCTATTCCAAATTTGGAAAGCTCATTGACTTTCCTAATCCAAATTTGGAAACTTTCCTAATCTCAATTTGGCAAGTCCACTGACTTGATTTCCAAAAAAATCATGTTGTTAGGAAAGAGCTATTCTTTCTCATGCATGTCCTTGGTGTGTGCTTGCATACCCATACTTAGTACAAGTGTGTACTAACCCTATACAAACTCTACTATTTTAGGTGCAGGCACAGGTGGACGATAGAGCTACAGGATCATCGTTGCAATTATCCAGACGTCCAACATTCATCTGGAGTTGGTAGGTCCTCATGCTTTCGAGGATGCTACTGTTTTATATTCTAGCTTAGATTTAGAGTTGAGCTGGTGGAGCGTGTTCCACTAGCGTTTCTTTTGTGTGTTTTTTGTTCAGACTATGTATTGGTGCCATTTTGGCAATTATACACTTAATAAGAATTGAACTATTTCTTTCAGTTGCTTATCTCTTAATGTTAGATGGTTGATGGTGAACAATTACGTATTAATGAGAATGTTTTTATAAGTATGTTAGGAAACAAAAAGTTTCAAATTTTCCGCTAAAATTAACCTATGTAAAGTAAGAATGACGTAAGTAGGCTTGTCTGCAACCTCTGAGAGGTTAACGACGCCGGTCTCGTCTGGGGTATAAATTCCGGTCGTGACAAAGTTGGTATCAGAGTACTAAGTTAAATTACGAAAATAATAAGTTCACATCAACCACACTGAGTAGTTTTTAAGTCATAGTAGTGAAGTGCACCACTATCCTTAATTAGAGACTGCATGATGCGTAGGAAAATTTCCCTTCTTCTGATCTTATCGTGCTTTTCTGAATGTCTGAATTCTTGGTGTTATGAGCGTGTCTAACATCAATCCTTTTTGTTTTTCCAGAGAATGAACACTAGGAGAGGAAATGGTCAGAGGAGAGGAGGAGCAGCTGCTAGGGGTAATCAGGATCTACCCCAGGCTCCAGCTGAAGGAATGGCCATGCCAGTTAACTCAGCTGGGTTAAATGATGCTGAGGTGAGGGCATCTCTGGCCAAAATGGCACAGGCCATTACTATGCAAGCCCAGGCTATGACTGCCTAGGTCAACCGGCAGGATGTTCAGAGGGAGAACCCACCGGTTCGTAGCATGGCTGAAAGGCTGAGGGATTTCACGAGGATGAATCCTCCTATTTTCACCGGGTCTAGGACATCAGAGGATCCCCAGGAGTTTGTGGATGAGATTCATAAGATCCTGGTGGCTATAGGGGCCACTGAGTTTGAGAAGGCTGAGTTGGCTTCCTATCAGCTCAAGGATGTTGCACAAACTTGGTGCAAGATGTGGCAAGATAGTTGTGCCTTAGGTGGAGTGCCAGTCATATGGGGGCTGTTCAAGACAGCATTTTTGGAGAGATTCTTTCCCAGGGAGATGTGGGAGGCCAAGGTTGAGGAATTCATCAACCTCAAACAAGGCTCTATGACAGTCAGGGAGTATTCCCTGAAGTTTGTTAAGCTGTCAAGGTATGTTGTTTTCCCTAGTATTTAATAGCAAGAATGAGGATAATACTGAACTTTGTTGAAATCACCCAGGTATGCTACTTCCCTGGTTTCTAACAGCAGGGATGAGATGAGCAGGTTCCTCACAGGAATCAATGGAGACCTGGAGGAGGAGTGTCGATCTGCTATACTCCATGATAATATGGATCTTTCCAGGTTGATGGTGCATGTCCAGCAGGTAGAGGACAGCCGTAGAAAGAGAGGTGTTCGTGATGCTAGAAGGCCTAGTCCTCAAGATCAGGCAGGAACCAGTCATGGAGGCCACAAGAACAACTTTGGCGTCCGTGAGCAGCCAAGGTTCAAAAAGGGGCAACAGAGTTCTGGGAATTCTAATCCTCAGAGGAGTGCTACACCTAGAGGAGGCAGACCTGAGCCCAAGAAGGGCAATGGAGGTGAGATGCGGCGTCCTAAGAAGAATTGTGCTAAGTGTGGCCGAGATCACAGTGGAGAGTGACAGGGCACTAATGCCTGCTTCGGTTGTGGTAAGAGTGGACACATGGTCAGAGACTGTCCACAAAACAGAGGTCAGGCTGGAGGTAATACTCAGCCTAGGCCTAATCAACAGGGTGCAGCAGTAGTCGAGCCTCCTAAGAGGAACAGGTTCTATGACCTGAAAGGCAGAGAGGAGCAGGAGAAGTCCGCTGATGTGGTCACAGGTATGCTGCAAGTGTTCTCAACTTCTGTTTATGCTTTACTTGATCTAGGGTCTACACTTTCCTTTGTAACTCCTCTGCTTGCTCTTACTTTTGAGATATTGCCTGAAGTTCTACATAATCCTATAGTGGTTAGTACACTTTTAGGAGAGAATGTAAGAACTGATAGAGTATACAAGGATTGCCCAATAGTTGTGAGTGGTAAAACTATGTGTGCAAACCTGGTTGAGTTACCCATGCATGATTTTGATGTTATTCTTGGTATGGATTGGCTCCACAGTTGTTATGCTTGCTTGGACTGTCGTAGTAGAGTGGTGAGATTTCGCTTTCCTAATGAAGAAGAGTTAGTCTGGGAGAGGTACAACTCGAGTCGTCCTAACCCCTTGATTTCAAATCTTAAGGCTAATAAAATGATGTCCAAGGGGTTATTGTGTCATCTTGTGAGTGTTAATGATCTAGATCATAACATTCCTTCCATAGACTCAGTAGCAGTAGTGAATGAGTTCTTAGATGTGTTTCCTGATGATTTGCCTGGAGTCCCTCCCCTTCGAGAGATTGACTTTGGTATCGACTTAGAACCCGATACTAAACCAATCTCAATTCCTCCTTACAGAATGGCTCCAACTGAACTCAAATAGTTGAAACTGCAGTTAAAAGATCTCATTGACAAGGGTTTCATTCAGCCGAGCATATCCCCTTGGGGAACTCCAGTGTTGTTTGTAAAGAAGAAATATGGAACCCTTAGAATGTGTATCGATTATCGGCAGCTCAACAAAGTCACTATAAAGAATAAGTATCCACTCCCCAGAATAGATGATTTGTTTGATCAACTCTAAGGCTCTAGTTTCTTCTCTAAGATTGATCTTCATTCAGGGTATCACCAGCTTAGGGTTAGGGATGGAGATATCCCAAAGACAGCCTTTCGTACCCGCTACGGTCACTATGAGTTATTAGTCATGTCATTTGGTCTCACGAATGCACCTGCCGCATTTATGGATCTCATGAACAGGGTCTTCCATGAATACCTTGACTCTTTCGTCATAGTATTCATTGATGACATTCTCATCTACTCTAAGACCAAGGAAGAGCATGAACAACATTTGTGACTAACCTTGCAGGTACTTAGACAGCATCAGTTGTATGCCAAATTCAGCAAATGTGAATTCTGGCTGACATCAGTGACCTTTCTGGGTCATGTTGTGTCCGATCAGAGCGTGGAGGTGGATCCCAGGAAGACTGAGGCTGTGAAGAACTGGCCAAAGCCTCTTACTCCTACTGACATCCGTAGCTTTTTAGGATTGGCTGGTTACTACCGCAGGTTTGTGGAGGGCTTTTCTTCCATTGCTGCCCCATTTACAGCTTTGACTAAGAAGAAAGCCAAGTTTGAATGGACGGAGACTTGTGATAAGAGTTTCCAGGAGCTCAAGGACAGACTCACTTCAGCCCCGGTGCTTACTTTACCTAAGTGTGGTGAGAATTACACTGTTTATTGTGATGCATCTAGGGTTGGTTTGGGTTGTGTTCTTATGCAGGTTGGTAAGGTGATAGCCTATGCATCCAGACAGCTCAAGGTTCATGAGAAGAATTATCCCACTCATGACCTGGAGTTGGTAGCTGTGGTGTTTGCACTAAAGCTGTGGAGGCATTATCTGTATGGAGCGCATGTAGATGTGTTCACAGACCATAAGAGTCTCCAGTACGTGTTCACACAGAGGGAGTTGAATCTACGTCAGCGAAGATGGTTGGAGCTGTTGAAGGATTATGACATGAATATGCACTACCATCTAGGTAAGGCTAATGTTGTAGCTGATGCTTTGAGCAGGATTAGCATGGGAAGTACAACTCACGTTGAGGATGAGAAGAAGGAGCTGGTAAAAGATGTACACAGACCGGCCAGACTGGGTGTGCGTTTGGTTGACTCCACTAGTGGGGATGTTTCAGTTCATCCTAGTTCTAAATCATCCTTGGTAGTTGAAGTCAAGCAGGGTCAGCATCTAGATCCTGTGTTGATGGAGCTAAAGAACTCAGTGCTGATGAAGATGAATGAGTCTTTCGCTTTGGGAGGTGATCGCATACTTAGGTATCAGGACAGGCTGTGTGTGCTAGATGTGGATGATTTGCGGACCAGGATTGTTGCAGAGGCCCATGGTTCCAGATATTGTATACATCCAGGTTCCACCAAGATGTATCATGAACTCAAGCAGATTTATTGGTGGGATGGCATGAAGAAGGACATTGCAGAATATGTGGCCAAGTGTCCTAATTGTCAGCAGGTTAAGGCAGAGCATCTTAAGCCTGGTGGTCTGACGCACATTATTGAGGTTCCGACTTGGAAATGGGAGGCCATTAATATGGACTTCGTGGTTGTCTTCCGAGGACTAGGAGGCAGCATGACTCTATATGGGTTATTGTGGACAGATTGACTAAGTCTGCCCACTTTATCCCTGTGAAGTCTACTTACAGAGCCGAGGATTATGCGAGACTATACATTGATGAGATTGTGAGATGGCATGGGATTCCCTTGTCTATTATTTCTGACAGAGGAGCTCAGTTTACTTCTCATTTCTGGAGATATTTCCAGAAGAGCTTGGGCACGCAGGTGAAGCTTAGCACTGCCTTTCACCCTCAGACAGATGGGCAGGCAGAGCGCACCATACAGACATTGGAGGATATGTTGAGAGCGTGTGTGATTGACTTCAGAGGTAACTGGGATGACCATCTTCCTTTGATAGAGTTCTCGTATAATAATAGGTATCACTCCAGCATTGGGATGGCACCGTTTGAGGCACTGTATGGTAGGAGGTGTAGATCTCCAGTTGGGTGGTTCGAGGTTGGAGAGTCATCCATTTTGGGTCCGGAGATCATTCATGAGGCCTTAGAGAAGGTCTGAATGATTAGGGACAGGTTGACTACTGCTTACAGTCGGCAGAAGTCATATGCTGATAACAGAAAGCGGCCCTTAGAGTTTGATGTTGGTGACCAGGTTTACTTGAAAATATCGCCTATGAAAGGGGTGATGAGATTTGGTAGAAAAGGGAAGCTAAGTCCGAGGTATGTTGGGCCATATGAGATCCTACAGCGTGTGGGCGAGGTGGCCTATGAGTTAGCATTGCCTACAGAACTAGCTTCTGTTCATCCAGTCTTTCATGTCTCTATGTTGAAAAAGTGCCTAGGTGATCCAGCATCAATCTTACCTGTGGAAGGTTTGGGGGTTGGTGAAGACTTGTCTTATGAGGAGGTACCTGTTGAGATCTTAGACAGACAGGTCAAGCGGCTGAGGAACAAGGAGATTGCCACAGTGAAGGTATTGTGGAGAAATCATCTTGTTGAGGGTGCTACGTGGGAAGCTGAGGCCGACATGAGAGCCCGCTACCCTCACCTGTTCAGCTCTTGAGGTTAGATTTTATGCTCTTAAACCTATGTTTCCTTATCGCCCCGTAATTTGTTGCTTGTGATTGACTGTGTATAGTGATTTTATTATGACCTGACTGACATTACAACGTGAAGTAATAGTGTCATTCGGGGACGAATGTTCCTAGGGGGGGGGGGTAATGTAACAACCCTAAAAATGAATAGGATCAAGACTTAGGTTTTCAAGAATGCTTGCGATTAGACCAAGGTCCACACGGGCTGATACGCGTAGAACCAGACCTCAGAACCCTTACTACGACCAAGCCAACTAACTTGGGGAGTTAATTGAGCTTGGAAAGGTTGGAACCAACCATGTGAGGCTCACGAAAATGAAGATTTAATCGAAAGAGTTTTTACCGGACTTAAAAGAAGAAATTTTAAGTTTTGAGGGTCCAAGGGTAAAATGGTCTTTTCCAGGCCAAGGGTAATATTGTAATTACCCTGAGGAATTAATTATTTAATAAATTAATTTAATTAAATAAAGCAATTCGGGTTGGGGCAACCCGAAGTGACCCATTTTCGCAAATGGGGTGTCACTCGGGTTCGAGCCCCACTAGAAGCAATGATTTATCTTGCTTTTATTTAATTGGATAAATTAATTAAATTAAATAATAAATATTATCTGATTTAAGAAAAAAAGAAAAAAAATCAGATTTTATTTAAAAGTTTAGCAAGGAGTCCTAGTTTGACTAATTCCCAAACCAAAACTCCTAACTTGAAGCCACTCTCTCTCACGATCTCTCTCTCTCACGTTTCACCATTCACTCTCACGTTTCTCTCTGCCTAAACAAGTTCAAAAACAGAAAATATATTGAAGTTCTTCACACTTGAAGAACTCATACCAAAAATCTAAGAAAACAACATAAATCCATCACTTTAAGCAAAGGGGAGGAGTCTTCCGTCGATTGGTGTTGAAGTGTTGAACTTGGACTGATTTTGGAGAGGATTTGGGCAGCAATTTCGTGGTTGAACAAGAAAAAATAAATGTATTTCTTACTCTTGGTCCCTTTCCCAAGAGACCCTTAGGACTCAGACGAATTTAATCCGAAACTAAGTTGTTTCCCCTTTTGCATGCCCCTGTCACTAGCTCCCAATAAATTGTAGGTTGGGTATGATTGCTGGTAGATTTAGGTATGTTATGACTTCGTGATGAACATGATTTTGATTGTATACTTAAAATCGTAAGAAAAACAACCATGTATTCGAATGTTTGTGCAAGTGTGTGTATGTGCAAAAGGTTACTGTAAACTTACTGTAAATAAGTTTTTGATTTATGGCTTCAAGTTTGATATGGTTTTGGTTGTCATTTTACGTGTATAAACTTATGTAAATGTTGATGTTCATTTAAGTGTAATGTGGCTGAATTTAATGATAAACTCTTGGCCAAATATATCCATGAAAATGCACCTAAAGGACTCACTAAAAACAACTCTAAATGCATGAACATTTAACGTTAAAGAGTTGAGAAACTAGGCTGCAAAAAAAAATAATCAAAATTTCCAGCTTGTTGATGTTGATTTCGGGCAGATTCTGGGAATTTTGGGAGAGTTTTAAAAAGAATTAAAGTAGGTGAGGTCAAGGGGAATCGAACCCAAGACCTCACATGACCAAAAGGCTGAAATTTTAAAAAGAAAATGTAATGGAGCTAAGGGGATTCGAACCCCTTAGCTGCTGTCCACGGAAGAAAATAATAAGGGAAATGGGGCTAGGGGGAATCGAACACACGAAGTTTGGGAAGAAAGAAAGAGGAAGAATAAAGAAAAAAAAAAGATGTGAGGCGTGGGAATCGAACCCACGACCTCAAGGCTGGAAAATGGAGGGGGGGCGAAAATGAGTAGTAAAACAAGTGAGGTTGTGGGGGTTCGATCCCACGACCTCACTGTCAATACCCTCAACCTAGCAGAAAAAAAAATTAACAAAATATATATGGGGCTGTGGGGGTTCGAACCCACCACCTCACAGCCCCTGTAAAGGTAAGGAGGCTGTGGTGGTTCGAACCCACAACCTCCCTACTTAGGCGATTTAAATGGCAAAAATAAAAGAGGCTGTGGGGATTTGATCCCACAACCTCTTGGTTTAGGCAAGAGTGGACAAAGAGAGGCTAACAAAATTTAAAAAAAAAAGAAAGGGGTTGTGGGGGTTCGAACCCCCAACCCTTCGGCCAACTTATGAATATTACTAAGGAGGAAATTAATCCTGTAATGTTAATATTGTGATTTAAATTAGAGTCATAGTGTTATGAATATTAGAATAAAACCAATGAAAAATATAAATGATATCCAATTGATTCAAGACTTGGGTTCCCTTGCCCAAACTTCCATTTGATACATAAGTCATACGTGAACAAATTATCCAAAATTTATGCCACCTACTTAGATCAAAATCAAGGTCTTGGCATATATACAAGATACATATGTCTTGTACTACATAATCTTAGGAATGTATGAGTCACTTAATGAGTTATGAATGAAGCCTCATGGCTTGTATGTATAGACCCATAAGTCTAGCATACGTTTAATAATAAGTGAACCTAAGATGTATGTAATGAAATTAAGTAACCCTAGAAGGGTTAAGTACGAGTGTAAAATACACTAAATGGCCAAATGCATTGGCATACGATGAAATGATTATTATGTAATGAAATGATGAAGCCCTAGAAGGGTTAAGTAAGAGTGTGAAACACACAAATGGCCAAGTGCATTGGCATATGATGAAATGAACATTCACTTAAAATGAGATGAGTAATTATAAAGAGCAAATGTGCTAATGTTAATGAATGTGGTGACAACATGTTAGGAGGCTAATGTAAATGATGAGAACAATCTCAAATGAGCCTAAGTAAATGTTACCAAAACGTACTCACTTAAGAGAGTGTAAGTTAATGAAGAGACCAGTCTCTACGAACACTCTAATAAAAGTATTGAGATTAACACACTTAATATTAATGATGAGATGAGAAATCATCTAATGAGCTATGATGACCTCATACTAGAAGCCAGCTTCCATGACGTATGAGTTGAATGAAATGGAACTTTATACTGAGCACCGATAGGCTAGCTATGAGCGGTGATGCCTTCTTTCGGGAAGGGAAAAGGTTCACGTAACTCTCATGAGATGAGACTGTCCGGCTTGCCGGGTATGGGTCTCCATACATCTCCTAGTCTTTGAACCTATACTGCCAATATAGGGATCTGGCGGGGTTAAATTCCCATGTACGCTAGCATGTTAATGGATCACTTTGGCCGGTGATTCCACCTCTTTTCAGTGTGGGGGAGACAGTGGATTTCATGATG
Source organism: Solanum sitiens (assembly GCA_016801875.1). NCBI lineage: Eukaryota > Viridiplantae > Streptophyta > Magnoliopsida > Solanales > Solanaceae > Solanum > Solanum sitiens. The sequence goes on along the minus strand of JABWTJ010000057.1, from coordinate 3,164,620 downwards.
CTCACATGATCTATGTCGGTTAAAGTTAAAGTTCCCAATGAATGAATGAGGCCAGCCTCAAATGATGCACATAATGAAATGAATGATACCAAAGGTGTTAGGATAGGATAATCAAAAGGTGAGTTAGATTCAAGTAATTACATTAGGTCATTCTTGGTCATTGCACAACGAACCTAATGAAAGTCTTAAACTACATCCTAGGTATAGCTGGTGGTTACACTGGACTATGAATGAAATGAAATGAAGTACGTATGAATGAATGAAGCAGACTCTGTGTTTGCTAATGCAGATTCCCTAGTTGAGGCCCCATCTGTTGAGCCCTCATTTCTGGGATGTCTTAATGTCAAGTCCATGATTCCAAGGTCTCATGGCATATGAATGAATGAAATGAAAGAAGTTAGGTGCTACATGAAAAATGTATTGTATGCTATATGATATGTGCTATGTGTAAATGTTATGTGCTGTGTGTAAATGTGAAAAGTATGATGAAATATGTTATTCTCATGGCATCACTTTCCTGTTCCAAATTTGGAAAGCTCATTGACTTTCCTAATCCAAATTTGGAAACTTTCCTAATCTCAATTTGTCAAGTCCACTGACTTGACTTCCAAAAAGATCATGTTGTTAGGAAAGAGCTATTCTTTCTCATGCATGTCCTTGGTGTGTGCTTGCATACCCATACTTAGTACAAGTGTGTACTAACCCTATACAAACTCTACTATATTAGGTGCAGGCACAGGTGGACGATAGAGCTACAGGATCATCGTTGCAGTTATCCGGACGTCCAGCATTCATTCGGAGTTGGTAGGTCCTCATGCTTTCGAGGATGCTACTGTTTTATATTCTAGCTTAGATTTAGAGTTGAGCTGGTGGAGCATGTTCCACTAGCGTTTCTTTTGTGTTTTTTTTTGTTCAGACTATGTATTGGTGCCATTTTGGCAATTATACACTTAATAAGAATTGAACTATTTCTTTCAGTTGCTTATCTCTTAATGTTAGATGGTTGATGGTGAACAATTACGTATTAATGAGAATGTTTTTATAAGTATGTTAGGAAACAAAAAGTTTCAAATTTTCCGCTAAAATTAACCTATGTAAAGTAAGAATGACGTAAGTAGGCTTGTCTGCAACCTCTGAGAGGTTAACGACGCCGATCTCGTCTGGGGTCTAGATTCCGGTCATGACAGAGTAGAGCATGTTACGACTAGGGGGTGTAATCGAGTTGTGAAAAGTTAGGATAAATTTAGGGTCATTTGATAAATCAATAACTCCACAAGGGTGAGATCCATTTACCTCAGTACACTTGTGTTTTCTTAGAAACGTCATTTTGTGCATAACATCAAATAGTAGTTTCTACAGGGGAATCATAACACCTTTCTCAGCTCTGGTATGAGCCTCTAACATGGGAATATTTGAAAAGCTGCTTGATATATCCAAGGTTAAAGGCAATTAATCAAGTGGAGGCCAATCTTGCTTCACATAGTGACACTACCCAACTATTAGAACACCCAAGATTTCAGCAGGCCATAAGGATTAAAAGGTAAAGCAAATATCTCTCTTTGACAAGTTTTTTCTCTTCCCATTTTGTGTCGTTTATTACATTGAAGGAAAACGTTTGACCAACCTTGTGTCCTCAAACTAACTATAAGTTTACCTGTATAAGGCCCCTAAAATTAGTAATCAATACAATATCAAAGGAAAATTTTCTTCCCGGATTTGAATTGTGCTCTCTGATAGTTAGACTTTAAAAAAGGTCAACAGATTATCAGTGGATTTTTTAGCACAAGGAGATAGCAGATAGATAAGGCAGCGATTTTCCTAGAAGATGCTTCGAGAAGGGAGGCACAAGAACAAATGAAACCTGTAAATGAGCATCTCGTAAAGCTTCTTGTTCTTATGCCTCCCTTCTCAAAGACGCTGCCTTATCTTAAAATGTGTTACTTCATTGTGCTCAAGAATCCAGTTATATTTTGTAGACCTTTTTGAAAGTTTACCTATAAGAAAGCACAACAGAAGTCTTCTTTGCCTCAAATTGTCCCAAAACATTTCCTCCAACCCATTTTACAACTTTGAAATGCTTTCTAACTCCTTTAATATGTAAAGATACTAGGACCAACAATGTACAATAGGCTTACCTCTTTCTATGTTTACCAAACCCAGCTGGCTTTCCAGTTCCTTTGTACACAACTCCAATATTTCCAGCAAGTCACAAAAAAATATGATGCACACCTTTAATCTCAAATCTTTCTACTTCATCTTGCATCAAGGAAAGGAAACTTACTGGACTGACAAATGCTTCTTAATGCCTTATTGCACACTTTACCGGATGCATGAACTCAATAAACTCACGCACACCACTCTCTAATAATTGTATGTAAGCAACTGATTGCATAATCAATTCTAAAGCATGATATAACCTTGTTTCCAACTCATGAACAAAAGGACAAGCATCTTGCAATCTTAACACACACTTAAAATCATGGACATACCCCTTCATCATCGCAGCTAAAGTACTATGCCAAAATATATACAAAGCATCAGCAACACCCTCTACCCCTCCTAGAATCTAATAAAGCTTGAATAATATAGGAGCAAACTGCCTATATACGGAATTTAGATTGCTTCTTAAATCCTTAGGAACAAAAAAATTGGATGCGTATATATCTCCGTGTTACCAAAACCAACAAGAATACAATAGAGTTACATTTTGTTGTTGTCTTTCCAGTTTCTTTAGACATAATGCACACCTTCAATCTTTTTTTCATAATAGTGCATCTCAAATCGTTTTTTCCAGCTTCACCGTTACCTTACTTCAATAAAGGGAAACTAACTGGATAACCAAACTCTTCTTAACAACATATTGCACACTTGAAGGGATGCATAAACTGTGAAAAATTATAATGTTGATTTTTGGAATATCATTGATTTTTCTAGTATTGTTTCTAGAAAAGTGTAGTGTCGTATCGAGAATAATTATTTTAATGAAATAAGTATATATTTTCGAGAAGTTGCCTTGAAGAAATATCTAGATATTTTAGAGAGTTAGATATTTGCAGTAAAAGATAGCATATCTATATGTTGTAATATCTAGAACCATCCCACACTAGTATAAATAGGAGTAACCTTATTCATCAGTATGCAACCTACGAAAAAAACAAAAACAACCTAAATCAAAGAGTTTTCTTCTATAATAAAGTTCTCTTATCCAAAATCTTTCTTGTCCTCTTTAGCTTCCTTTTCTTTAGTTCAGTCTTCCAATCATAGTTAACTATCTTGGGATGAAGAATGATTGATAGGAACAGATTGCCCGAGCTTCCCAGCATCCGATCCACTCATACCTCCCAGCCCTGTAACTTAAATTTAGACTTTAGGTTGGCCTTGCCTCATTCTTGAAGCTACATTCTCTTCCTTAATCGACCTTCATGATTATACTTTTATTCTGCTACTCTCTGCATAAACTTGATAAAATCATGGCTACCTGATAACGTCATAAACTGAGTTGATTGCTCACTATATTCTAAAACATGCAATTACCTTTTTCCCAATGCGCGAATAAATGAAAAGCATCCTGCAATCCTAACATATTCTTAGCATCATACAACCCCTTGCAGAAGCTTACAAATTCTAAAAATATAGGAGAATAATACCTATATATGGTTACATGGTTGCAAAAAAATATCTTACATGAATCTACAAACTTACAAATGCATCCATGAGACGTTTGTTTGCCAAATATAGAAAGAGGTGCATGAACAAAGGAGTGATTAAATATTAGGAGATATTCCTCAAATATACTAGTGTCATCCTTTAGCGTCATTGTGAGAAACATTAAAAGCATCTTCATCATATGAGCGGCATTAGTAGTAGAATTAGTCGCTTGGTAATCACTTTTTCCAGTTAATGAAAGAGAAAGGCCATCATCTGTAATTATTTATCTTTTTTTATTGTGGGTTCATGGAACTTATAAGTCTTTCATCTTCTCAATCATTTTATAGAAGGTCTGGGGAAGTCAAGAGTGAAATTCATCTTGAAATTAGTTTTGATAACAACTTTATGTTGTGTTCCTCACCAGACAATTTATGTTATTGTATTTTGTTGTGTGAAAATTTCTCAGGTGGACAATGTTACCTCTTTCCAGAGGAAGACAATTTGTTTTGCCCTCTCTACAATTCCAACTTTAAGGTTTCCTCAAGTACTTGATAAACTTGATCATAAAAGTGATATACGGGGCGGAAATGAGGATTTAAGTGAAGACGAGCTTACCTGTCTGATAATCATAGGGAACTTTTTATTTATAGATGTAACTCTTGGATCCAATAAATGAATTTTATTTCGACAATACGCAATCAGTGAAAATTCAAACTTGTTCATCTCTTAATGGGGAATCCTCCAATGCATCCATTGGTAGACTGCAATACTCAATCAATTTGAACAAACGTTGAAGATATAGTATTCTATGTTGGTCTTTGCGTTTCGGTGATCCCATCAAGGTGTAAGAAAGGTGAGTCGTTCTCTATATGGATACATTTTATTTTATTTTTTCACTTTGATCCCGGAATACAATATTTTTAATTTTAACATTATGTGGACATATATTAAAGGTAGGTGCATATATCACATCAATGAGTTTGTTCTTATTTATGAGAGTACATGTACTAGTGAACGTTATAATTTATTTATGTGTTTGTTTAATTATCTAAATACCTTTAGGGTATTTTCCAACTTTATCTATAAGCTGATCATTGATTTTGAATTCCCCAACTTGCTAGAGGTTATTTCCTTTTTAGCTCAAACATTTACATAGAATATTTATGGTTCTGGGGCTGTCTACGAAGAGGCTTATATCAGACCAAGGACAATTTCTAATGTGTTGTTGATTGTCTTCTTCTTCTTGTATACTTTTTATATCATTGAGCACCATGTACATAAAATACAAAAAGTTACAAAAGCTGAGGGCGCATGGAACTAACCTCTGATAGAGAACAACAAGGATAAACTAAACAATAAACGGAAATGCTAAAAGACGTGCCTACTCAGCCTGTTGGGTTTGGTATTGACAGTGCTCCTATATTGTTAGAGTTTTGTTAATTTATTAGAGGGATTGTTGGTTTTCATGATGCTCTCTATATATTGTTTTGTAGTAGTTTAGATTTTATGATGAAGTGGTATGATGTTACGAATGTGTTAATATTATAGGATATTTTCCACTTTTTCATGACTTTGAAACAAGTTGATTGAGTTTTTGATCATTTGAGTTTATAGGGTTATGAGGTAGTTATGTGAATTAGTTTATCAGTTTTATACATCCCGTGAAGTGTACAATATGGCGTCAAGGAATTTGGTTGTCAGATTAGTTTCCCTTTATTGAAGCAATGTAAGATTGAAGCAGGAAGGAAATGATATGAGATGTACAATTACAAAATATAGATTAAAGGTGTGGATCATTTATTTTCTAACTTGGACAAATTAGAGTTGTGTCTAATGAAACTGGAAAGCTAGAGATAAAAAATGAAGAGGTGAACCCATTGTAGTTTATTGGTCTTAGTATCTTGTAATTCTAACCGAGGTAAGATTCATTTCAAAACTATATAAGGGCTTGGAGGACTTTAGGAGAAGAATAGGCAAAGAAGAGTTGCATTCTACTTTTTTATATTTAGACTTTCAAAAATGTCTAGAGATGATTCATGGATTCTTTAGCACATAGAGTACTCAGTTAATATAAGAGAATGTTTTTCCTTGAAGATGCTTCGAGAAGGGAGTCAAGAATAGGGAGCTATACAAGATGTTCATTTGTAGGTCCCATTTGTTGGAATAATCATTTGAGTCAATTGGACATGTGGATCCTAGATCGCTTCAAGGCAATTTATTCCTGCAATATAAGGATGAATAAAAAAGAACCAGGCTTGTAGCATCTTCATTCTCAAATTGCATAAATAATCGGCTTTGCACCGATCGAGGACTCGTATTTCCAATGTCTCAATTGATTCTTTAAACAAACGAAACTTGAAAATGAGCATCTTATAATACTCCTCGTTCTTATGACTCCCTTCTCAAAGCATCTTATAGGAAAAATGATGTCTTATATTAATGTATGTTACCTCCTTGTACTCAAGAATCCACTGATAATTTGTAGACCTTTTTGAAATTTTACGTATCAGAGAGCACAACACAACTCTTCTTTGCCTCAAGTTCTCGCAAAATATTTCCTCCAAATTAACCTTTATACAACTTTGAAACTGTTTCTAACTCCTTTAGAATTATAAGATACCGGTACCAACAAGGTACAACAGGCTCACCTCTTTCTTTGTTTACAAATCGCAACTGGCTTTCCAGTTTCATTAGAGACAACTCCAATTTTTTCAGAAAGTCATAAAAACACGATGCACGCCTTCAATCTTAAATATTTCATTTCCTACTTCACCTTGCATAAAGAAAGGGAAACTAATCAGACTTCCAAATTCTTCTTAATGCTTAACCTTTTCCTACTTCACCTTTTCCTGTTCATCCTTTAGGGTCATAGTGAAAAAACATGATAAGAATATTCATCATACGAGGGACATTAGTATTAGTATTAGTTGCTTAGGAATCACCGTATCCCGTTGATGAAGGAGAAATTCTATCATCTGTAAATTATTTATCCTTTTATTGTGGTTTCATGGAAGTTACAGGTCTTGCATCTTCTCAATGCTTTTATAGAAGGTGTAGGGAAGGTTAGAATGATGTTATTCTTTGAAATTAGTCCTGAGAACAACTTTATGTGGTGTTCCTCACCTGACTTGGTTTTATGTTAATGCTGGTCTTTTGATTTGTGAAACTTTCTCAGGTACCTCTTTCCAGGGGAAGACAATTGGTTTGGCCCTCTCTATATTAATTCTAACTTTGAGGTTGACTCAATTACTTGATGAACTTGATCAGATTATTTATGTATTTGTGTTTAATCATTGTTCTAATTAATCGAATATGTATGTTTTGTTTATGCTTACGTAACCTCTATACTGTTGGGAGAGTATGTAAAAGTGAAGAAGAGTCTAGGTATGTCTGATAATCTTACTTTTTTACTTTAATGGCTCTTGATATTTTTTCAACTAATGAGACTCTCTTTGCATTATGAATGTGAAACCATATCAGTGACAGTGACAGTGTAACCTCTATGGTTTTGGTAGTGTGTGTAACCCCTCAGGCACAATAAATCAGATTTTACCAGAGAGCTTTGTGGGAGACAATCTTCAATCTAGTTCATCTCTTAACGGGGAGTCCTTTAATACAGTCAAATGTTAACACATACATTGGAAAAGATTCTTAAAGACTACAATTAATTTATTCTAACTTTGAGCCTTGATAAGATCAAAGTGTACCAAAACTATAACTTTCAATACAAACTTCTCATGTTATAAACTTGAGGTTTAGTAAGATAAAAATGTATTGAGATTAGGTTTCAATACAAACTTGTGATTAACTCTAACTAAAACATTTATGGAGTTTATATAGGCCCAAAAGACAACAGAGGGTTTTGTCTTGAAACCTATCCTAGTTCAGTAGAGACTTCATAGACAAGTTAACGAGACAATTAGGTCTTTGATATTTAGATGTTTAAACATTATCATTGCTATTAAGATTTATTTCATACCTTTGTATAAATTATATTTAAATGATTTACAAATTCATATCTTTTAAAGCTTACATTTAACTATTCAGTTTTTTGTATGGTTCTGGATGTCGGTCATGCCCAAATTACAGGCTCGGTATATATATATATATATATATATATATGTCATGACCCTAGGCTACCCCAGGACGCAGGCACGAGACAACTCCAAGCTAAGCCTGCCAACATTTCACAAGCATACTTAAAGATTTTCAACATAATAGTCATACTGTTAGAAGCTAGAAACGTATCATAAAATGAAATGATGGGGATTACACAAAACCATCATAGTAAATAATTTGTGAGTTTATCAACAACTAAAATATTAAACTCACCACTGGTACTACTAAAATAGAGATCGAAAACCGATATCTTCCTTATCTTGATGTTGAGGACCTGAACCTACATCACGAGAAGATTTAGCGTAGAGTGTGTATCAATACTTGAAAGGTATTGAGAATGCATGATGGAATACAGTTGAACAATGTACATAACTGAACAAAGCATGATACTAAACTTAAAATATTGAACATGAACTAACTGAATGCAATGACCAAGTTTAATAGCATGCTGAAATTGAATACTGAGTAGTAATTGATAACCTTGTCAATACACTAGAATCTGACTGTGGGATCTAATAATAAGTGACATAAAACAACATTAGATAAATGTGGAGTCCGATGTATACGCCCGATCGAAGGATCCAATATACTCTGCAAGAGGTATAAGGCATGACTAGCGTGATCACAAAATTGATTCCTGCATAGGGGACTTATAAACTTACGGAGAACGTAGCTCTTGGACTATGAGGGTGATTGACTGTAGTCTAACTACTCTGTATTAAGCATACTCTCAATTGATTATGCATATAAGCAATATTATGACTGAATTCCCGAAATATGCAATAGCTCAAAATAATAATCTGCTTACTCAAAATTCAACATTTATATACTGATAATGAAACATTCAAAAACTGAGGCATGTATAACTGTTTATCTACCTTAGCTAATGTAATTCATGATCCAAAAAAACTACATGACTAGGGTTCTGAGTTTATGCAAGAACTGAGCAACAATTCTATGAAAACATGACAAATTTATTTGGATTAGTCTAACAACTAAATCACAACATAAATTCTGAAATTCTAGAGTCTAGCATGTTGTAGAGAATCAAAGAATCTTAATTAATTCTAGGGACCTATTTGGTGAAACGAACCCATTAGTGAAAGGAAACCACTAGTGAAATATCACATACTTGCTCACGAATTCCAAAGAGAAATCTTTTGATTTTTGGGCTGGAACTAATAAGAACTTGTTGTGTTCTTGAACTAGGGATGCTCGACTTTTCACTCTAATTTGCTCTAAGTTTTTCTTTATTTTTGTGAATGATGGATTAGGTTAGGTTCTAATTAGTTTACTAGGATAAAATTGACCAAAGCCATGTAGTTGAGGTTTTAAACGACATAGTTTACGGATCCAATGCATAAGGAAAATGCCAAACGACCCCTGATTTAAGCGTCTACCGAAGCTACCAATGGACTGATCGATGGTCTGTCATGTCAACCGTCGTCTAGGCTTCAGAGATTTGATTCTTTGGCCTCCATACTTGGACAAGGACCATGGCCCATGGACGGACCTATGATCCATTGGTCATGTTGTGGGTTTACACTTAGGCAATTTCAAAGGCTATTTCTAGAGAGGGCTTCCATGGGCACCCTCGCAGACCGTCGTCAGTACTACGACCCGTTAACGGTCCTGTTTCTGATGTCTGGTCCTGGTGGTCTCCAGCTGGCTTCCAAGAGTGCCAGTATAGTCCGTGAGGCGGTCCATGGCGTGTGAAGGGTACCGTGGTACACCTCTTCTCAGAAAGGGCTGAGTCCACCGGTAGGTAAACAGATCATTGACCCTATCACAGTCCTTGAGCCTTGTCGTGGTTCACTGGTTCAGGTGGTCTTCCTGTTGTATTTTGCAAGTCTAGTTTCCTAGGTGTTACAATGTCTCCCCCTAGGGAACGTTCGTCCTCGAATGAAGTCTAAACTAGCTGGAAAGGGAGGGAGAGAGCTGCAAACCCTACCACTTTTTACTAGAAACTGATTTCTGAATGAACTAAGTTCCAAGAACATGAAAATATGCTGAAATACAAGTATTAACTGAAGAAACATAATACTATGACTGGAGTTACACCTGAATGATTGAAAGTCTAAGAAGAATTATTACCTCAAGCTGGAATGGAATCGAAAGGAAAGAGATGAGGATACTTGGACTTCACGACTCCTTCTGCTTCCCAAGTAGCTTCCTCTACGGATTTACTCCTCCACAAGGCCTTAAATGATGCGACTTCTTTGTTTCTCAACCTTTGAACCTGGCGATCAAGAATCTCAACTAGCACATCTTCAAAAGTGAGACTATCCATCACAACCATATTTTCTAAAGGTACTATTATAATGACCTTCAAAATAAAATATTACAAACTTGAGATTCGCATGTGTTTCATGGTTACTAATGTGTTAGAATTCTGAAGAATATCCTTAGAGGTCAGTTATTAAGAGTTTGGAAGCTTAACGTCAAAGAACGACCAAGACGTTCGCAAACGAGTCTCATATGTGCTAGTGTGCCTTTGCATGTTTTATGTGGTGTTTGGTGTTCACATTGATAGGAAAGGACCCTAGAACCTATTTGGTCATCTTTAGGGTCGAAACATCTGGGTACTACTCCCCAAGGACCGCCCTAAGGGTCCTTGAGGAGGACCCAAATGTTGTCTAGAAGCTTCCAAGGACAACTCCAAATCATGACCGAAACGACGGGCAAAAGTTTGATTTACGCCCCGTCAATAGGGAGCGTAGCTCCACACTTAGATGTTGGAGCTCAGCACCCATGTTAGGGAGTCTCTGTCACAAACAACGCCCTGCAAGACGAGTCGTGGTTCAATTGATGCCTCGTTTATGGGTTGCCATCGTTTTCCTGCAACTTTCTGCTGGTATCTCAGCCAACTTAGGGGTGAATTGGGAAATTCAACCCACGTCCTAAATAACTAGTAGACGGTTATATTAGTTTTTCTTTTAGGTATTTTAAGTTAGTTTATAACCCTAATACCTAGATTAGACTTCACTTTTCAAAATCAAAACCACTCTCCCAAGAAAAACTCTCTCAAGACTCCATTGAAGCTTGAACTCAAGGTAGAGATAGGCTTGAAGATTTTCATTTTATTGATCAAATCTCGTGGGCTTTCTTCTTAAAAGTTGTGGTAGTTTATCCTTGATTCTTCTCTCATTCAAGGAGCCAGTCTAAAGGGTTTTTAAAAACGGTTACAAATACCTAAATTCTTCTATTATGAATTCTAAGCATGGGTTCTTGCGTGAAAAAGTTTTAATGGATGGATTATGATTTTTTTCAATTTAATGTGATGGTTTTATGATTAAAAACTCAATGGACCTATGATCAAGCAAATTCTCAAATTTTGACTTATGAATTTGGTTTGATGAATAGGATTAGACAATGTTAGAATTTTGTGTTATTCTTATGTTGTATTGTGATTATTTACTGCCATTCATGCCTTATTATGATGAATTATTGGAGAATTGAGAAAAGGTCAAGGCTTGGATGAAGGGTAAGTTGATCTATATTGTCTAGTTCTTATTAAATTGATCTTGAGAGGTATGGTCCACTTATGATGGTGGTGTTTACTTGAAGTATATGAATATATATATATATATGTGTGAATTTTGATTATGTAATTAAAGTCATTGGATGTGAAGAAAAGAGATGTTATTATGTATCTGCATGAGATGTCTTATGAAGATGAGAATGTGTGTATTAAAGATGTTATGTCTAAATGAAGTATAATGTTAATGTCAAGCATGATAGTGTGTGAATTATGATGAATGTACTGTGATCATGTTTAGAAGTCAATGTTATGAATAATTGTTGTTATGTGAAAGATGTTCTCACATATAATCACACACACAATGAATGAACGAATGAAAATGGGGGATTTTAGGGTATACACTATTCGTGAGAAGAGATGAAGTGTCTAGTATAAGCCCTAATATTCCTAAGAACTCCAATGAATGAAAAGGGGGGATTTTGGGGTGGACACCCTTTGTGAGTTGAGATGAAATGTTTAGTAGCAACCTCAGTATACCCAAGATATTCCCAATTAATGAATGATACATTGGAGGTTGGATATTTTTCATGAGTGTAGATGTAGTATCAAAAGTAACCTCTAGAGATGAGTACACTTCGTGAGTTGAGATGTAGTACTTAGTATCAATCTCTTAACCTATAGCTAATAAATGTAATGAATGTCTAAGACTCCATGGGGGAGTTGTGCTTAGCACCGAGAGTATTTGAAGAAGGGGTGGATACTCTTCGTGAGTAGAGATGTTGTATCCAATTTAACTCTTGAGATGAGTGCTATTCGTTAGTTTCAATGTGGTACTTTGAAGCAATCTCCTTATCCCTTAACTATGTCCCACATAGGTTTAGCTTTTGGAGATCCACGTAAAGGCTAAAATAATGACCCTACCTTAGGCAAGTGGGGATCCCTCATCCGGTAGGGGTTAATACTGGGATTTCAAGTAAAGCTCGAATGGTCTATATCGGTTAAAGGTAGCCCCCACAAAAGAATGTGATGAACTAAGTCTTCTTAATTGTGTAATACTTATGGTAGGTGGTGGAATGGGACGCCATCTATCCATTGCACAAGAAGACATTTGGAGGGACTCTTAGTGTGTCCTTGTAAAAAAATATATGAATGTGTTTCTATATGATGATAATGAAGTAAGTTGACTTTATATCTAATGATAATGAAACATGTTGATCGTATGCAAACTGTTGACGAAAGTGATGTAAATGATTGAATGTGATGTTCTTAGTCTAGGGTGATTCTTAAGGAGCACAAAGGTGGGAGAAGTTGTATGAGATGCTACTTTCACATTGCACTATTGTAACTTGGGGTTGTCTTAGAGAATGGTCTTTATGTGAAGTTCTTAAATGCATGTATGCTTCCTCTAAGTGTCTTTAGTAATGAATGTCGACTTGTTGAGTTAAAATGAAGTCTGCTTATCTTTGTTAGTCTTAAGGATCACTTAGGTGTGTATTGAAGAGGTTGTATGGGTGGTCTCTTCATGTCTTACCTAGGTGAGTCTTATGATAACTTTGGATAGGAAGGTTTAAATGATTAATGGATTACTTGATGAATGTGACTAAATGTTGAGAATTATGGAAGTATTACTTGTATATTAAATGATGACTTGTATGATGCCTTGTAATCTTTATTCATAAAGGTTTTACTAAAATAGCATGAAAAAATATGTTTCGAATAAAATGTTCTCTTTAACCATGTTTTTGTATATTGCCATACTTAGTACAATGTTTGTACTAACTCCGTATTCGTCCATATTTTCTAAAAGTATAGGTGGAAAGCAAGTGAAGGCTCCTAGATAGTGAATCTTGGGAAGTAGATTTCTCTCACGATTGGTATGTCCTCATATTTTCGAGGACATGAACTATGTTTATTTTTGTTTCTTTATTTTAAGGCATTGTATAAGCTTAGTATG